>JAOTRS010124635.1:0-14788 GCA_028565755.1 Dinotopterus cunningtoni
AAGTTGCCACTGTTGGGCCCTTGAGCAAGGCCCTTAACCCTCAACTGCTCAGATGTATAATGAGATAAAAAATGTAATTCGCTCTGGATAAGAGCATCTGCCAAATGCCTAAATGTAAATGTTCCCAAACACGCTTGTAAATTCACCTAGATCAAGTGTGTAAAGTAAGAGTAACCGTGACCAGGAGCAAGAGCGCATTTTTCACATAGTGTGTCCAATGAGCTGGCTTTTCCACCAGGTCAAATCATTCACATTTGTTATTACAGCTGTTAAAGCTTAAAAAAAGATAAGTTAAAGTGTAGATGTGGGTACCACTGTGAAACAGGCACAAACTTAAATCATCAATAATAATTACTGCATCATTGAGCACAATCAGGTTTTTTTCCCCCATTACAGTAAACTTGCTGAATGACCTGGTTTGTAGACCAGACTTCTGGATTTTCTACTTTCAAAGTTTGCAGAGTTTTCGATTTGAGATACAGTCCATGCTGCCAATCTAACCACAGTGTAAGGTTCGAAAAGAAACAGAGCTCAGTGTGTTTAACACCATTGTGCATAAAATTTGCTGTAGCTTGAACTGGAGGCCTGATGGACAGAGACGTTTTTGCTCTCAAGTGCTTTTAAATCTTTTGGATGTGCCTGAGTGTGTGAGTAATAATGCCGCTTGATTACACCGTATCACAATGTGGATTTTCACTAAAGTTACACATATATTATTCATATAATAAAACATGTAACAGATTTTACAGTTGTATTACTGATTCTGTTATTCTAAGTTACAACTGTAAAAAATCTTGGGAAAATGTCCATTTAGGGTCACTTTTACAAAAAAAGGTTTTACGCACACACAAGAGCAATTTCCCAAAAAGGCCAATTATTTCACAAATGGGGAAGAAAAAAAAAAAAGACATGGTGCAGTTTATTATTCAAATTCCATATTGTGAAACAACCACAAAACAAGTTGGTTCCTGTTATACCTTGTTTGAAAGCAGCTTCTTTTTTTTCTCTTATTTAGTTAAGCTCTCCACCCCAATGCAACAACTCCCTCATGCCCCCCCAGCACCCCCCCCCAAACACCACCAAGTCTACTCCTTTTTGTTACTAATTTGAATTCTTAAAATTCTCCAAAAAGGGAAGCTATTAAAGAAAACCTGCCCCTGACATCTAGCTCAGACCATGACCCTGCTTAGGATCAACTTTAAAATGCAAAATCTCTGACAAGTGGACAGACGACAAAAATCATGGACGGGGATGAAACTGGGCTTTGGGTTCTACTCCAAATTTCATCTGAAAAACCATTTCATCTGCCAGTTACAAAGGATAGTGTTTTTTTTTATTTTTATTATTATTATAACTGCTACAAACAGGGTGGAGGACGCTCACAGGGTTGATGGTTTGAATCTCGCATTTAAAAAGTTGCAAAAATAAAAAAAATAAAATAGCTTTTCTTTTTAAGAAAAACTATTTTGTAAACCACATGCAACGTACATGCTAAATAAATCAAACAAGTGTTTGACAGCATTTTAGTAAGGAAGACAAGTGTGTCCACTGAATCAGGCTGAGACATAGAGAGATAAAATCGATTTTCATTTGTCAACATCGACTTAAACCATAAATTCGAATTAATCAATAATAACGATTAGTCGCACTGTTCTACCCTTTTTGTTTGTACAAATGTCCTTCATCACCCTTTTCCAAGGACCACGTAGGATCCTCCACTTGTTCTGCTAAACCAGAAGCGCTCGAGATGTTTATCTGGAGCGGTTAACAAAAGCAGAAACCAGGCTCGAGAGCAGCCAGAAGCTTCGTATCAGACCGACGCAGAACAAACACTCATCTAGCTTTTAAATTAAAGCCGCTATCTGACTGATTTAACACTAATGCGAAGCATGAATGCATCCGTGACAGGCTGTCAGACACCTAGTCTAATCGAATTATCAGCGGCGGGAGCGAGACAGCCCAAGGTCAGAAGTCATTTTTCTCGGTCATGCTTCTTCTCGGTTCCACGCGCAATCTATTTTCAGATGCAAAGAGTAAACAATCACACGCTGTGTGGTAATAATTTGAGCTCCGTGGAATACAAACGAAACGTTAACGTCAATCTCGAAGAAATAACGTCGATAACATTAACAATCTCAAATAAAGCTGACCTTGACATGCAGGAGATTCGGTCCTGCTGTGTTCGTTGTACAGTTCTGTTCGTTATTTCACTACATCACAACCAACAGAAGGAACAAACCGTTTCAGTAGATTAATACTTGATTACACTCCATTTTACACTATAAGAGACTCTCTCATTAACTCTAATCATGGTTTGTCCAAAGTAATTAAATAAATGAATAAATAAAAACACTTTTATGAAGCACTTTAAACGCTACAATAACGTTTATCTTTCAGTCGTAGTATTAACGGTGTCCTGTGGTAGCCAATTAAAGCTTCAGCACAGTAACCTACCACAGATACACCAGATTTGTGTGTGTGTGTGTGTGTGTGTGTGTGTGTGTGTGTGTGTGTGTGTGTGTGTGTGTGAGGAGCGGAAGAGTTTGGTTATTAAATTAGCCGCTCATCATCCATTTCTATTTTCACATGACCTGCTTAGCCTTCCCACCCGCTCAGTCTGGGATCCGACATGACACGACACGACACGACACGACACAAACACACACACACACACACACACACACACACACACACACACACACACACACACACACAGCAGCAGCAGCTACAACGTTGTGGATGATCACTCACACAAATGCTGGTGTGTATAAAAAAATAAAATAAAAAAATGGGTGGAACAATGTGTCTTTAGCAGATTGAAAGTGGAAACTAGGAAAAACTAAAGAACGACATGATTATATAAATCTCTGATTATCTTTTCAGACCAAGAGGAAGTGATGTCGGGCGCTGCACAGGGAAACAGCCTCAAGCAGGGAAACATTGGCAGTGCTGACCTTCTGATCGGGCAGTCATGTGCATGTGCACCTGTACCTTATTCTAACTCCATGTCTTCACCGTTTAGGCACTTCTCGTACGTTCTCCCTACAGTATTCACCTCCGTGCATTTGCTCTTACAGACGCTGACTCCAGCCCTGGGAGGGAACTGAAGAAGTAGGTCACATACACACACACACGCGAGTGCACGCACACAAATCTGCCTGGCATCAGCAGGAGCTGCGCTGATGGTGACAGCTTGCGTGTTGCGCAGCCCATTAAAGATGCGAGTCAGATTTATGGAGGCTGAGTGAATACCCAACACCAGAGAAGCTAACGGGAGAATTAGCGACGCTGCTAAAAGGTGCGAGATCCATCAGCCAACACTTCACTCTGAATGAAAGCATCAAAATATCTCAATGAGGCCAGCGGATCAATTCATCCTGCAACACACACACAGTGATGTTTCCCTGTCTGTGATATCAGATACCCATATGCTAAAACCCACCATCTTGAAATTTTTTTCACCATTATGTTTTTTTCACAGCTTTCTTTTTATTGTGACGAGAAAAATCAAAAGCCACAACGCTCGGGACAAAAACAGTTCATGTATTTAGACTAACCTATTTTTATTAAGAAAACTCTGCTCTGTGCTGACTTTTGTAAAAGAAAACCTCCGATGTCTGTTTCAATATAGCACGCTCAGACTGGCTCAGAATTTCCTCGACCCTGTGGTGTGTTACCCCGTCTCCATGCTCTACACACACACACATACACAAAAGGATGTGGTCTGGCTGTTGGTAGTAAATATTATTATTAAAAATATGATTTATTATGAACAGATCCGAGACACTTTCATTTCCAGAATCAGGAAAATGTGGAAAGAGTGCAGAGTTACATAAAGTGAAGTCCGTCGGATTTCAACACTTCATAAAGAGAAAACGAAGACGCTCGACAAACTCGAGTATGACGTCTGTACGTGTGACGAGAGAACTGTGAAATGTTAGCCGACGCCATGCGTCATTTACGGGAGACGTCATCAATACAGTTACTTTTCAGGGATTCAAGAACTCGTTTGTTTTTCAATAGTCCATATCGACGAACATAGTTAATGTCTCATACTTTTGAGTTAGACAAGCGTGTTAGAGCTGCGTGAAGGGCTAGCTAATGAAATTATGATTCGGCCACCTTGTAGAGTCATCCTCGGGAAGTCCGGGTCCTGCTCATTTGATTTCACTGATCAGGGAACAAACAGTTGTTTTTTTCCTGAATTAAAGGTGTGTGTGAGACATAGCAGAAAAAAAAAAAAAAAGTGTGCATTACAGGCAGGGGGGACCATAGATGGCAACCACTGGCATACAGTTTAACATTCACAATAAATTGATATACATTTTTTTTTACATATCTATATGCTCTTTTTGTTCTTGTGTTTTTGCACTAAATTCCAAAACAAACATGGCGCGTGGATTTTCCCCATTCGGCCACAAAAGCATTAGTGAGGTCGAGCCGAAGTGTCAGGGATTACTGTAGCTCTGGTCGGGCCGCGTGCGCGGTCAACATTCCAGTTCATCCCAAAGGTGTTCGCTGGGATTGAGGTCAGGAGCCTGTGCGAGTTCTTCCACTCCAAACTTGGTAAACCGCGCGGCACATGAAGCAGGCTTTGCTGGAACAGGTTTGGGCCTCTTCATTCCAGTGAGGAGAATGTGTAATGAAAAAAAAAAAAAAAAAAAAAAAATCCAGCGTACAAAAGACACTTCACACAAGCGTGTGCACTTAAAAGTTTGTGGAGTATTGGAGCACATAGTGTCATGATGAGGTGTCCGCATACTTTTGGCCATGCAGTGCAGAAAATATATACAGTAATGTTCAGCTTTCAACGCTTATCCTCTGTCTCTCCCTCTCTCTCTCCCACACACACACACAGTCAACATAGAGCATAAATCTCTCATTTCCCAGTGCAATACCAGACTATAAATACAGTCAATCACATGAGCGATAAATTATTAAAGTAAATGAATTTGTGCATTATCAACCCTTATGTGTATATTGTGCTATTTCTTGGTGCAATATTTTATAATTCAAGCTGCAGAATTATTCTCTTCCTCAGTGCAATAATGTTTTTTTTTTTTCCATTTTTTCGTATAAAACACCTTCCTTGAATATTTGTTTCTGGTCATTATATCTTGTTTCTTGAACCATACAGCAATTTCTATGTACGTGTCGACCTGTACTTCAGAGTGGTGTAGTGCTCGCCCTATAATCCAGAGATCACGAGTTCGATTCCCAGGTGATGCTGTAACCTCTCGCAGCCCGTTCAAAACTAAATGCAATGATGGTGTTTCAATCCCAGTGTGAGACATGCTGCAACACGTGAGAAAGAAATCTGTAAAAAAAGCAGTCTATATTAAATAAAAACAGGCCTTGTCTGAGAACGCTTCTGTAGTTGTTCTCAGTAACAAAAACCGATTGATTAAAATAGAGCTAATTTCAACAAGAACGATGTAAACAAATCAAAACTTCCAATGGACACGTTTTCAGCTGAAGTCAACTGCACTCCTCCTAGATTTGTCAAAGTGAGAAACACACCCACACTGGCGGAATGATTTCCTGCACCGCGCACTCCAGATGTCTTTGTTCATTTGTGTCATGTATCTTGATAATATGGAAAGCCTATATTAATGATAATGACATTAAAGGATAGTCGCTTAGTCGATTATGTACAGACACGCATTTCAGTCTCAGAATGCTGTATGTCAAGGCACTGTCATTAGTCTTAAACCATCTTAACGTGGTCTAGGCATCTGGTTTACACAAATTCACCAAAACATGGGAAGAAATTGTAGCATTTAAAACGATCAATGTAGTAAGACCTCAATATGTATTTTTTCTCTGCTCTCTATGAGAGAGCCTATAGAGGAAAACCACGTACATCCATATTTAAGCTGCTAAACCAGAACATTGTCTTAGTTTAATTTATATAAGTAGTCCATGACTTACTAACATCAGCGTTACAAATTTCCGTAAATACAAACGAACTGTGGTTCTAGGAACATTCATAGCTGCGAACAAATCACAAAAATAGCTCACGTGCATTGTTAAAACAAATAGACACTGCAGTGCACCAGATATTAATATATACAATATTTTCAGCGTGTAAGTGAAAGTATAAAATGTCCAAAAAAAGTCTGATATATTTTATGTGTAAGCGGGGGAAATGAGCTGTGCGAGATTGATTTCCTTAGGCATGATTACAGTTTTTGGCCACATGATGGCAGTGTGGGGAAAGAGGGCAGGGATTTCGTCAAGTGGATTGGTATGCTTGGTATAAGACTGACTTTGTCAGACTTATGAACAAATCCGACTTACGAAAGTGCTCCCAGAACGGAACTGATTTGTAAGTTGGGGACTGCCTGTAGTACCTTATCTCCCAAACAGAGAGATTGAACACTTTTACAGAATCAGTCAAAGGTTTGGACACACCTACTAATTCAATAGTCTGTCCTGATTTTTACATCTTTCTACATTATTAAACACGTTAATGTTGAAATGTGTCTTCTATTTACGCTCTGTAAAAGTGCTGTTTGTTAACTGGAGATTTTTGAGGCTGGTGACTCTAAATGAATGTATCATCTGCAGCAGAGCTAAGTTTTGGTCTTGTCTGCCTGGTTTGGTCATCATGAGAGCCGGTTTTATCGTGGCGCTTGGCGGGTTTTGCAAACGCACTTGCGCAACTCTTCCAGAACAGCTGACTTAAAATCCAGTATTATTCTAAAACGTAGAAAATAAAACTGAACTTGTGTCTGAACTTTTGACTGGTACCATGTGTCATTTATTAAGGCAACTCTCATAAAAATGAGTGATGAGTTGAAAGTTCTCATCTCCAGTGCATGTGTTTATTATCCAGCCAAGAGGACCACTAACTAACTAGTCTTTTCACTCCATTCTGTTAACTTACATGCACACACTTTCCTCTCACACGTCTCTCCCCGCCTCAGATCTCTAAACCCTCTTTCTGTCTTGCTCTCTGAAGACTCTGAGAACAGACTGTTTCATCTCCAGTGCTGCTTTTCCCTAAATAGCAACACGAAGCCTCGCTTCCCAGGGAGCTTTCACTGCAACCCAACAAACAAAACCCAGAACGTCACAATTTACGAAAACTTCAGAGCACCACAAAAGTCGAGCGGAGGGGGAGCACACGCTGGACCACACAGACACAAACACAGATACAAACACACACGCAAACAATTTCTCTCCCATACTCTGCCACAGTCGCAGACTGAGAACATGTGCTGGCGAATAGCTGTGCCTTTGTGTCGAGCGAACTTGTTCAGCGGTTCAATGCCGAGAGCCGCTGAGCAAATGGAAAGAATGCAGCCGTTCGTCCCTTGTGGACCGAGAAACACACTGGCCTGCATTGTTGCCTCACTGCCGCCTCTCTCTGGGGCTACTAATAGCCGCGCGTTTGCTGCTGGTCCTCTCCCTGGATACTACTCAGCTACAGGATGTTGCTCCAGCTGTTTCCTGTTTTTGGAGGAGGGTAGCCTTTTTTTTCTCCAGTCTTCCCATCACAAGAGGAAAATCATATATGCAGCAATATTTCACTTTCATATTAGAACATTTGATCGCAAATTGTGCAAAAAAATAATAAAAAGTGCTTGTACTGGTTATCTCCAGAACATTTGGCACACAGCAGATCATCACTTCTAACGCACAGTGCATGTGGTATCTGTTTACTCGCAATTGCTCCGCAGTTTATCAGAGGGTATAAACACGACTTGGAGGAAGTGATGATGTTATGAAAGCGCTTGGAGGGAGAATATCATGATATATGGTCTAACTGATCACCGGGGCACGCCACATGGTGACCACATGCCTGCTGCCTTCTGTGGGTTTGCTGCACTCCATGTGACAGCACACACACAAGCACACATCGACTGGTGTTAGCGTGGATCTGCTCACGGCCTCAGGATCGATGATGCCGTCTAGAGTGCAGAGTAAAATCAGCGGATGCACACACAGAGCAAATGTCTGCATTATATTAGCTGGATTAGGCTGCTAAATGCAAAGTGAAAAAGCTTTTCAATTCCTCTATGGGGATAATTTGGAGGAGAATTGTTAATATGACGCTGAGAAATACAGGTAGTCCCGACTTACGAACAGTCGAGTTATGAATTTCCGGTGATACGAACGGACTGTGGTTCTCAACAGTTTCACTGAAACAGTCCGGGAGCATGATGATAGAAAATGTCTGTCCAGGAAAGCTTTCCTGATGGGGAATAATACTAATGTTTAGAAAAACCTCAACAAAACAATTCTAATACAGTGGCAAACAGCTCAGACTAAATAGAGTCCGGGATTCTCCTTGCGATTTAAAGACGCAGAGACAACGCTGTAATATTTCACATGAGATTCATTTCCTTTGGCCACATGATGGCTGTGTGCTAAGAGGGGACAGAGATTCAGTCAAGTGGATTGGTATGCTTTACATTGTATTTTTGTTTTAAAGTTGTACAAGACTGACTTAGTCCGACTTAAGAACAAATCCGACTTACGAACGTGCTCCCCAAACGGAACCTGTTCATAAGTCGGGGACTACCTGTAAGGGGGGGGATTACTTTCGGATTGGGAGGGATAACTGTCAATCATAGCGACCCTAGCCAATCTCTGCAGTCTGTGCATGCTCAGAAGAGGACAGAAAGATGGACAGCCCAGTTTAAACTGATGAGAGTTTGATTAATGATGACGTGCGACAATCCTGTTCAATCCTGAAAATTCTGTGCGATTTTTTAGATTTTGCGATCAGGTTTTAGATTTTGGGTCAGGTGTTTGATTCGTGCTTTTAAAATTATTTAACTAAACTTAGAAATGTGAAATGGTCTAAAGTACCCAGTGATTTCAAATACTAGTATTTTGCCGCCTTCTTCTTCTTTTAAGTTTATGGGCAGTTGGTGCAATACTGCCACCTACTGAACTGGAATGGAAGATTAGGAGAGAAAAAAACTTATAGCTTTGTATGAGTGCGTCATTGAAACAAGTTGTACAAAATTTCACTGCTTATTAGAGACTACTAGCAGTTTTTATTATTTCAAACCTTGTAGGAAATATGGCTGCTTAAGACAGAAAAGATTACTGCTACTGAATCAAATAAAAAAAGAAATAAAATCCCAATGCTTGATTGATTCTCAGCTCTATTATTCATTACGGTGGCTTCCGAGTGGAGTCTAATGCTCATGAACTGTACGCTCTGATCAAGACAAACTTTCAAACGTGTGATATCTGATCTGTAACAAACCAACAGGCATGGCGATGTTTGCGTTTCTCTCAACTGGTTCATTACTACTTCCTGCATCAACCTGCATCAACTACACAGGAAAATGGTAATGAGCTGAGGTACAGTACAAAATCCTTGAGCCACTCATTTCTTCACATCTCGCTTCCTATCTTTTTTAATGTATAGGAATTGTAGTCTAAGAAAGAGAAAAAGAGACAGATAATGCTGACACAAACTGTTTTTAAATCACTGACTTTCTATCGCCTCTTCCTCCTTCTGTTCACAGTATGAATAAAGTCATCAGAGTTGTCACGTGACTGATCATAGTCCCAAAGCCCCACAGGTAATATCCACAAAAATCACAATCTACAAATTACACAGGAAAGAAACTCTCACGTGTCACACCTTAACTCAGAAAAACACAAAAAGGAAGCAGCAGAACATAAGTGGACATGGAGTTCAGATGCAGTACCGTGCAAAAGTCTTGGGCCATCCAATGTTTCTTCTTATTTTGCTTACAAAATTTCAGAATCAGATTTTTCTTGTATTTTTTTTTATTTGGTTTTCAGTCCAGTCGCTGTACCTGAGCAGTTTCAGAGGAATGTTTTTGTTTGTAAGACCTTGCAGTGATCTATGAATCATTCAAGTACAAAAAAAAAACATCATGAAACATTAAGGCATAAACCATTAAGGCATAAACCAGTGAGAAACAGATGATCAGGCCGGTGATTAGTACACTGGTGATGCTGAATGGTTGGAACAGATGAGAGAGGAAATGAGGTTGCTGCTGAGGTTGTAACAGACAACCAATTTTTAAATTGTATCTTTAGGCACTCTGCAGTAAAACATTTGTTCCCTGTTTTTAATCGAATCCACATCATTTAATGTAACTTAATCTGGAAAAAAACAAGGGGTGGTTCCACACTTTTGCACATTACTGTAGGAGTAAAGATCCGAGCCTCTGCTCCTGCCCAGGAATTCATTCTTTGTGAAACACACACATTTAGATCTGCATGAAAATTGCCAGTTCAAAAAAGTCATTGTGTCATTCAAGGGTAATGACAATTACCCTTGAACATTAAACTGTTGTGAACTGGATCTCAATCTCTAGTTCATTATCATTATCAGAAATATACACAGTCTCGTTTTTCCTTTGTCCCTCTTCTTGTAATGCATCATCTTTTGCCAGTTTTGCACCCACATTTGGACACTTAAAAGTTCCAAGACGTTATGTAAAATTAAGCTAAAATAACTTCCCGCTTTTAGGTTGTAATGCGAATGATTATATCAAAAGGTATATCAAAGTCAAAGGTGACTTGTTTGTATAACACCCTCACACACGCGCTGTGATTGGTTGATAACATGTCCCATATAGTCATATAGCACATCGGCCAATCACGGTACGTCTTACATCCAACTGCAAAACGCAGATAGTTAAAGATGTTGATGTTTCTTTCTGATTGAACACGATTTCCAGACTTCATGTAACATTACAAGAAAATGTGCGTTCAAGAATCTAGAAACAAAAATGTACGTTTGGATTCGGTACACTTGCAGAGCCGCCACACTTTACACCATAAAGACACAAGTCCATTTCTCGGAGAGACTCGAGTCTATCAGGACTTTAGTGTTGATTACCCGATGCTGTGCTCAGTCGACTCGCTCGTTCATTAGCGTCTGTGTAAAACTGGGAAATCACAAAACTGTTTAAAGCCCGCTCCCGATGGTGTTACACGGCGTAGGCGTTATCGCACTGCGTGTTTATGTGACTCTGATATGTATGTGTGTGTGCTGAACAGGACAAATCTGCTCTTCCTCAAACATGCGCCAGACACAGGGACCAACGGAAGAGCGAGAGGGGGAACAAAACATCTGCAGAAGTGGATGTATTTTAAGCGTCAGTGAGAAACAGGCAGTAGGGATACAGTGTGTGTGCGGAAGTTGACTGGGTTA
Organism: Dinotopterus cunningtoni; assembly: GCA_028565755.1. Lineage (NCBI taxonomy): Eukaryota > Metazoa > Chordata > Actinopteri > Siluriformes > Clariidae > Dinotopterus > Dinotopterus cunningtoni. The sequence goes on from JAOTRS010124635.1 coordinate 11,159, forward strand.
GAGTGGAAGTTGACTGGTGCACCATGGATACCGGCCAAACAGCAGAAGTATCTCTCTCTCACTCACACGCACACACTATGCTATGCGTGTAATATTGCTTAATAAGAAAAATCTACAAAATCAAATTGCATGCGAAATAGTAAAATCTGGTTTAATGTTTAAGGGAAGGATGAGAGGTCTGAAGGTCAGAAACTACAGTGAAACCTGAGCGCCTTCAACACAGCTGTAAAACCCTGTGTTTCCCATTTTATTTCTCATGCAAACCATCTTATATGTGATTTGGCTGGCTAGGTTACCAATGTAGTTAAAGCATGCCATGATGAATCTCTGAACACCTCAGAAAATTTTACATCATCCATCGATTTTTAAAGATCACGCGTTCCACACACTGAACGTTCATGAGAATGACTGCACCTCGGCATGGACCTGTATTTACGGACGTACGGCCTTCGTTTAAACGTTTGCACCATTTAAATATTCTACTGCAGCCAAAAGACTCATCACCGCACTCTGCTTGAACTCTTCTGTAGACAATCATTTTTAACGGCTTCATTCACGAGAAATTTCATCACAAGTCCTGGTTTGACTTGGACACTCCTTGTAATACGAGTAAATTTCCAGTTAACAATCGGCTCTTGCTTCTGAAGTAAATAATCCCCAACATGTTACACAACTTTGGTCATTAGTGTCAGAACACGGAGAACATAAGCTTTCCTAATGAGGACTGCACCGGATAAATCAAAGCATCTTTAGGTCAAATTTAAACTTTGAAACTTTCATATATTGTTCATGTATTTAATGTTAAAATGTTGCTGATTTTATTTTGTGCCTTGGGAATAGGCAAAACTAAGTGTAAGTCTTTTTTTTAAAGATAATTTCTACATAAAATCTGTCATTGTAGGACGCCGCACATTGCTGCTAGACTTATTTATTAATTCTGGACACTTTTTATGTGGGGGAGGGAAAAAACTTTTCTGCAAAAAATTTTTTTATAAAAGTTTAAAAAATTCATTATCAAAGTTAGTTATTATGTGAAAATAACCGTTACAATAATCCACCAATTAATAAACAAATAACTGACAGGTTTGTCCATTAAAAATGAATAGTTAGCTGCGGTGCTAGTTGACAAAAGTATATTTAGCAATCTTCACCCCAACTTTTATCTTCACCTTCCTGAGACATTAGATTAGAAATAAAATGTAAAAAAATGTAAAAAAAAAAAATAATAATAATAATAATAATTTTTAAAAAACAGCGAATTTAGTTGACAGCTACATGAGACATCTGTGGAGACAGATAAACACCACAGGCAGTAGAGTTTTTCCACTTCCTTTAAAATCTTGGCTACATTTTCCACCTTCCGCTATTTTCCTGAAACAAATCTGTAGCACAGAGAGGAAGAAGAAGACAGCAATACAGAGACAGAGACGGAGACAGAGAAAAAGAGCTAGGGAGACAGATACTGCTGATTTTCCGTCGCCTTTTCTTGCTTCTGTTCCCTGCCGTTATTACAGTATGTGTAAAGTCATCAGTGTCGTCACGTGACCGATCACACTCCCAAAGCCCCACAGGTAATATCCACAAAATTCACAATCTACAAATAACACAGGAAAGAAACTCTCACGTGTCACACTTTAACTCTGAAAAACACCGAAGAAGTGAAGCGGCTGTAAATACGTGAACGTGGAGTTCAGATGCAATACTGTACAAAAGTCTTGAGCAACACCTCGTTTCTTCTCAAATGTTTAATATAGTCTTGAGAAACAGTTTTCCGAGCTTCATGAAGAATCTTTCTGGCTCTCGTTTTCAGTCCAGTGCCTGTACCTGAGCAGTTTGAGGGGAATGTTATTGATTTTTAAGCCACACAGTGATCTATGAATTATTTAAAAAAAAAAAAAAACTAACTTAAGGAATGAACCGGTGAGAGACAGGTGCTGGTGATGACAGATGATCAGGCCGGTGATTAGTATAGTGCTGATGCTGAATGCTGAGTGGCTGGAACAGACGAGAGGGGAAATGAGGTTCCTGCTGAGGTTGTTACATAAACAACCAATCTTTAGGCACTTTGCAGCCTGTCACGAAAACATTTGTTCCAATTTCTTTATTTGATCTACATCATTTAATAGGATATGAAGGAATGAGGGGTGGATGAAGACTTTTGCACAGTATGGTACCGCCAAATCACTTGGACATGCATTTCGAGCTGCATGTCATCAATAACACCGCTCTACACACTTAACTCCTTTGTTAAGGTTTGTTTCGGTTATGTGATGGTTTAACAAATTATTATGTGCAAGAAGTATATTTTAACAAGAATTTACACTCGTACACTTTTTTTTTGGGAGGATTTGAGATTGAGGTTTTTAACTGGGAGGTGCCACAGTTGCCAAGCCCTTAACTCTTTCTGCTCCACGGCACCATGTCATCACGGCTGACCCTATGCTCTAACCCCAGTTTCCTGACAAGTTTCTGTGTGCTGTAATGTACATGCGACAAACTTCTTCTTCTGTATTTAGCTGCATGGTAATGTCAGGCTAAGGACTACTAGAAGACTACATTTTCTAATTCTCTCGTTTTTTAAAAAATGTTTAAGCTTTCTCTTCTTCTTGAATTTGAAACATCTCAGGATTAACACCCATTAACTGTTCATGTCACACCACATCTCCGCTCAGTTCATGGAGCCTATTTTAGCTTCATAATTTTAAACCTTCCTCTCCAGTGTGATCAAATCGTCTACCTGCAGCACACAACTCATCCCAAAGCAGCCGACTGGACAAGTGGCTCAGTTTTAGTTTACATGTTGAGTGAGCAATCTGCCTCAATTGTGCTGGATCATCAACAACAACAAAAAAAACTGATGCATGTCGAGAACATTACCAATCCGATTTACCAATCAGAGTCATTGAAACTACGTACTCGCTTGTGTTTTCTGTAAAACTTATTAATAAACTGTCATCAACAGATTGCACTATATAGTAGTTATTTAACAGTTTTATTTAACTCCCTCGATCCAAGTAAAATTAACATCTAAACAATGCTGGTCAAACATATTGGCGTAAACGATTCTTATAAAAGCATTCATTTAATACCAAAGTATAAATTATAAGACCTCATCTATCTGAACTTGGATCCAATTATGTAGCAGAGCAGCAGAGAGGACAGAAGACTTACAGTCCGTATAGTTATTGTACGTCTCTTCAATATGGTCTACATGCTACAGGCACCCAGAGTGGCGCAGCACTAACAAGCTCGCCCCATACCCCGGAGAGTGCAAACTCGAATCCCGTGTGATTCCTGTAGTCTGAAGCGTAGTGAGAGCTGTTTGGGTGAGTTTTCTTAAGGGTGGGAGGATAAGAGGCACTGTAGCGGTCAATCGCCTCAATCATGGGTGTCTTGTGAGCTCACACAAGTGAAAGGGGCGGATAGCACTGTCCTCCAAGTACGTCGAGCGAGCAGTTCGAAAAGGAGTTGTAGCCTTGATGGGGGGAGCGCTCTAATGAAGAGTAGAAATTGGCAATCAAAATTGGAGAGAAAATCTGGGATGTGTGTAACAGTGTGTGTGTGTGTGTGTGTGTGTGTGTGTGTGTGTGTGTGTATATATATATATATATATATATATATATATATATA
>JAOTRS010124659.1:0-14783 GCA_028565755.1 Dinotopterus cunningtoni
TTGGTGGTTGTGGGGTTTGAACCTGGGATCTTCCGAACCGTAGTCCAATGCCTTAACCACTGAGCTACCCCTGACCTACTCACTACATAGTAGACTGTGTTGTGGACCCGGACCGAGTGACACTTCTATTTGGACTCTGATGCTCTTCTGAAAAACTAGAATAATTAATGTACCAGTAATCTACCGCTTTTTTTTTGCAGAAGTAAGAGATACGAAATTCCGGCACAGCAGGGCTTACTCCGAAAAAGAGAATGTGGACTATGAAAACTGAAACTTGAAATGAATGGACAGATCAAAATCTGTTTATTCTTCCTGCAAAAAGATTAAAACCAGTTTGTCTCACATGTTCTGTGGCAATAATAAAAAGCAGTGTGTGAAGCGCCACTAGGAGACAAAAGGTATGACAGAGCAACCAGAGGCTTTTCACATTCACTTACAGTCCAGTCATTCAGATGAAGATTTACTGAAGATTGTTTAAAGATTCTTGTTCATATTCCATACAGACGCAAGGAAATATACACAACCCTTTAAAAATAAAACTGTCCACATGTTTAACACAGTTACTGAAAATTTACATTCTGCTTATTTTTTATAGACTTACAATGACTGCATCGACCAGCCCTTCTTACATTTTTATTTAGTACCCCTGGTCTATTTTAATCTCAGAACAGTGTTCTGTATTCAGCGCAATCGAAAGTCCCGGTTTGACTTGAACGCTTCTCATAGACTCCCTGAACATGTTGGCACCCTAAACAGTTTAACTAACTAAATGTGTTATGTTTTTGAACAAGTCGATTAAAATAACTCTGAATGAATTGACAAACTGATCGGGTCCTTCATTTGACAGAGTTGGATTTTTAAATGAGTCAGTCTTTAACATTAGTTAAAATATTGAAGTGTGCTATCTATAGTGTCTTTCTCTGTAACAAATATACCGTGTTATTATGTTGGTCTCTACTTAGAGAGTCACAAACATCCGGAATCAAATTCCTCGTGTGTGTCAATATACTTGGGGAATAAAACCTGATTCTGATTCTGTTTTTTTTTTCATATATTATTCTCATGTTAATTATGGTAAAGTAAAAGTGGGAGTAAAAAAAAAATACAGCATTATGTGTGTTTTTGCATGATATCTCCTCCAGTCTCAGGAGCTCTTACACACAGCTGATGAAGGCTTTTAATGTAAAACACATTGTTTATGAGATTAATCACAGCACAGAGGAAACCAGTCAATCTGATGCCATATGATTGATCACAGATTGTAGTCTTATTAAGGAATGGGCTTGTAAAAATATATATACTTTTATACATATAAGTAGATATTTCATGCAAATCCCTTTGTATCACTGGAACTGCAATATAAATACTAATTTTTCGTCTGAAATTTCTTCAAAGTATATGATCCATTTGTTAAGTTTAAACGTTTAGGATAACAAGGAATTTTAATAAATAATATTTATACATGTGTAATGTCTAGATTTACAGATACATCTATAATCTATACATTAAAAAGTATAGTTAGTATTTTGTTTTTACAGTATTTAAATGCAAATCGTACAACATGTTGTTTATATGCCATGTTTGTTAATTTTCCACAAAACTACAAATGATCATCATGTACAACCTGCACAACACCGAATATATATTACATGAAAATCTCTTTACTGTTGGAAGTGGAATATAAATACTAATCCTGTTTTTAATAGCATTTTTTAAATACCGAGTTTTCATCTCAACTTTTAAATATCTTCAAATATATGATCAGTTTGTTAGGTTTTAATGTTTGAAATAACACAAAATTTCAATAAATACATTACAAATGGTTTGTGTATATATTGTACAATTTAGAGATTTACATTATCGTCAGTATTATTTATTTTTTACAGTATTTAAATATACAAATCTTTCTACATGTTGTTTATATGCCATATCTACGCAGAATTGTAAATGTTTATCCTGTAAATGTATAAGATATGAAGTGTTCTGCCTGTAGACGCTGTAATGTTACTCTGAGTGTTAAACGAGTTCCGCGTTATCGCTGACCTCAGACCGACACTACGGGTTTCTGCGCATGCGTGACGCAGTTAAAGCCCCAGTGAACGCACTACGGCTGCGCATAAATACAGCGCATTGTTGAAGAAGCCCGGGCAAACGTGTATGACGTCATCAATTCTGCGACAGCGGGGTTTGTGAAACTAACACGGGAGGTAAGTGTAACACCTCTGTGTTAATCATCTCTTTAACTATAGAGAAATCATTTATAGAAATACAACTTATAACACGGTTTATGCATGTTACAGTTATATATACAGTATAGTATTATAGTACAGTATATATGCATGTGTTTGTTTATTCCTAGCCTATAATAAATGGTTTATTTATGTCACTGTCAACGCTGAAGGAGAGAGAAAAACTAAATCAGTATAATCAGCCAGAACACAGTACTGGTGCTATTATTATTATTATTATTATTATTATTATTATTATTATTATTAATAATGTGATATCTATAATACAGATGTGTGTGCCAGAGAAGATCCTTGTGGAGTTTAGATGAAAGTTTCCAAACTCGATTCCCTAATAAAGTTAATGTTCTAACTTCAGCTGTTTTAGAGAGATGATTTTATACGAGCCCCAAAACTGTCCATTCCTCAGCGTTATACTGTCTCGCTTCAAACGATAATCATTTAAAATGTCGATTATTCATGTTTCTTTATGAGTTTTGATACTAACATTGGTGTAAGCTTCTAGAAACATTATTACTCTAGTTTTGTTTAGTTTTTAGTTTAAGTTTTGTTGTGTTTATGTTCATTAAGCTTTAGTGTTGTGGAGCTGTTTCTGTCTAGTGAAGTGTTGTGTGTTTCTCTCGAGGTTTATGTAAGTACTGTTTTGTGAGTCTCCAGTGTTTGTTTGCCTTATGTGTAGTTCCCTGTATGTTTAGGTCCATGTGTTTTTGGTAAAAGCTTAAAAAAATATCTGTAGTGTCCGTAACCATGTCAAATTCATGTTGCGATATCTTAACAATTTAGCATTTTAGAATAATACACTTTTTCAGGATTTCATCTTATCATATGAAATCTAAATTGGCCAAGTTTAATCTGAGTGACAGTTAAGATCAGATTTGAATTTTAAAAAGTTACACTACAGATATTACAGGGCATGAAACTGTGTTTAGCAAATGTGTTTCTTTTCATCTGATAAAAAATATAAATGTGTATGCATATTAACAAAAAACAAAACATGGATCGGGAGATAAGAAGCACTAAGTATTATAAAAAATTATGTTGTATGATCCGATCTGAAAATTCACTTTTTCACCTGAGACACTTTACAGCACTTTGTAGTTGTATAGATATAAACACAGCACAGATATTCTAGCACCATGTAACTACTTATTAATAATAATAATAATAATAATAATAATAATACACTGATCTCGACACACACACACACACACTCTGAGGTATTAAAGACATGATTTACTCAGATTTTTGGTGTAAGGGAGGACATTGAGGTCTTTACATTGCAGAGACAAGTCTCAAGATAAGTTTCTGAGTAAACCTGTGTGTGTGTGTGTGTGTGTGTGTGTGTGTCCTCTGCAGTGTCTGAAGGTGATGGCGTCGAGGCGTGTGGAGGTTCTGGCTCTGTACCGGCATGTTCTCCGGATCGCTCGCAGCTGGCAGGCTCAGTCATCACTCGCACACGACACAGAGAGAGAGAGGACGTACATCATACAGGAGGCACGCTCACTGTTCACACAGAACAAACATGTACGGAACTAACACACACACACACACACACACACACACACACACACAGGACTAATTTTGTCTCTCTGACAGTGATGAGTGTTTGATGTTACAGTATGATGGAGTCTCTCAGTGATTGATGTCGCCCTCTGCTGGTGTGTAGACTGGAGTTAAAGTTAAATATCAGCACAGAAACCTCAGTTAGATAATCAGGTCAGTTCTCCACTCATTACTGTAGCAGCATCTCACCAGGGGTGTCTCTGTTTAAACTGGAACCACACCGCCCTCTAGTGGATCCACAGGGAACAGGACAGAGGTGTCCAGTACTCAAAGTGCTCCACTTTTAATAAAAATAAAAATAAAAAATCGAAGTGTAGCTTAATTATAAAATGATTAATAATAACAACAATAACAGAATATTATTTGGACCATTATTTAAAAAATATTTATATATTAATGTTTATAATAATATTATATAGTTTATTCCTTCATGTTGTATTTGTTAAATAAATAAAAGAAGGCAGAATGTGTTGTGTTAGTGACTGAGTGTATTCACACACACACACACACACGCACACATACTGAAAGGTAGAGGAGTACAGATGGCTCTGTGGTGATCTCAGAGATCCTTTATGAGTGTGTGTGTGTGTGTGTGTGTGTGTTTAGGTCAGAGGTCTGGAGCAGATCCTCAAAATCACGTGATGTACTGTTTGAGTCACTGCATTTAACAATGATGTAAATCTTTGTGTGTGTGTGTGTGTGTGTGTGTGTGCGTGTGTGTGTGTGTGTTTCAGCTGACAGACCCAGAGTTAATCAGTAAGTGTGTAGCAGAGTGTGAGGCTCGAATAGAACTCGGTGCGTAGCACACACACACACACACACACACACACACACACACACACACACACACACACACACACACACTGCTGTATATCAGGTATATTTAAAGACCTTTATCTGCCTACATGAACTCTTTACTGTTCATCTCCTCATTACAGAACTTTACAGATTTCTTCTATTTTCACTCAGGATTCCTGTGTTCTCTGTTTGTTGTCACTTGTTGGTTCTGTACACGCCACAACGCTGCTGAGTTCTGCTCTGTGATTGGTCAGAAGGTGTTGATTAATTCTCTGTAACAGCAGCTCTGGGAATAGTGCAGCTTGGATTCTACAGCTATCGTTATCATTAATGTGCCCGCTGTAATATATGACCGTTTCCATAGTAACAGGGATGTGTACAGCACACTCTTAATTAATAATTAATAATGAAGGAATTATGAAAGGGTGTGTGCTGCCTGATATGGAGAAGTTTTCAATAAAGAGAAATGTGTTTCTGTAGCAGCAGAGGAAGGAGTCTCCAGTGTGAGTGAGGAGTCGACACCACTCAGAGCTACAGTAGAACGACTGCAGACTTATTTCATGAACATTAGATCTACATAAATAGATAATAAATAACACAAATAGATTGAAATCGTCTAATAAGGTGATAATGAATACTACCTATACACACAAAACCATCAAAAAAAAAAAAACTTGTAAAAATATTCACCCCCTTGGTGTTTGTCCTGTTTTGTCGCATTACAACCTGAAACTAAAAATGACTTTCATGGGGTTTGTACCATTTGATTTACACAACACACTTACGACTTTGGAGGTACAATTTTAATTTGTATTTTCTTTATTGTGACGATAAGAATTAGAATCAGAAAAAGTAATAATGAATAATGACAAACAATAACAAAGACAAACAGACCAGACCAAACAGAGAGGGGGTGAATATTTTCACAAAACACTGCAAAGTTATGTTCCTACGCTTAAATGCTTTTAGGAGTAAATACTATTTAACCTCTGTGTTTGTGTGTCCTGAAAGGTCTTCATTACAGAAATCCATATCCCAGACCTGTAAGCCAGTCTCTAATAATAATAATAATAATAATAATATTGATAATAATAATAATAATAATAATATTGATAATAATAATAATACTAATAATAATAATAATATTGATAATAATAATAATAATATTGATAATAATAATAATGATAATAATAATAATAATAATAATAATGACTCTCTCTCTCTCTCTCTCTCTCTGCAGTTGTATCTTCCTCCGATGGGCTTGGCCACTCAGAAAGGCAGAAAGCTTCGAGCGCAGCAGCGACTCAGGAACCAAGCCAAGCCTGTGTACTTACAGTCCCACGATGAGACATAACACACACACACACACACACACACACACACACACACTGTCATTGTTTGTACATTGACTATGTATATTGTGCAATGTTTAATAAAATATTGTTTAAATGAAAAATGACATTTCTTATATAATAATATACACTGTCCAGTCCCAGGAAAGCCACCTCTTCAGAAGGGTCAAATTATTGGGCTTCATCAAGCACCAAAAACTGCTGAAGTGTGAAGTGCTGAAGTGTGAAAGAAATGTGATCAGAAAAATCATGAATGGAGATCACTTACAAAAAAACAACAACTGTATTACAGAAGACAGTAGAAACCAGTATTTTTAATCCTCTTATTTCTGTTGTTATTTTGTGACTTGATTCTGAGATTCAGCAGTACAAGTGTATACAGGATCCCTGATACATTTCACTGTGTGTTGTAGGATTCTCTCTTAATCAGCTGTGTTATTTTTTAGAATCTCACTCCAACCTTTTTAAAAGTTTGTCATCAGACTTTATGAAACTACTTTATGCAACACACCATCGAGGGGTAATTCCTGACATACGCTCCCCAAAAGCCCTACTCCAGAGCGCCCCTGCAAGTCCAGGACAACCTCCCCGAAATCCAGGGCTGTGGTTCAAGGCAGGGTGGGGGGATTGCTACAGGGTTTGCTACAGAGATGGAACCTTGACACGTAGTTCTTGAACCCGGCATGAGGACAAACAAGATGTCTCCCAACCTGTGAGGCATATCAGAGATGAAATCCTTGGTAGTGGAGTGAACAAAGGGTCTTTGAACCAGGGTTGTGGAGCAAACAAAGGGTCGTCAAAGCCTGTCTGGCGGTGCGAACACAGGGTCCACAAAGCGGGGCGGCAGTGTAGGGCGTGGCTCAAGTGGCGGGTGGTTCTCAGAGCAGAAAAAGTTCCCATATAATATAATATAGCATTCCATAAGACTAAGAGGGGTAACACATCCTTCCATAAGGCTAAGAGTACCATTGTGGTTAACAGAGCTAACAGTGCTAACAGGGGCAAGCTCCAAAATCGTGGCCCTTATCTTAAAACCCTTAGGTGTCTGAGGCCTGTCTGAAGTGATTCTGCAGTCTTCTTAAATTTGTGTAAATTTCTTTACCAATATAGTAACTAATACATTGGCACCATCGGCGATGAAACTTCAACATGCTTTTTTTCAGCAATGTCTTGAGAAAGTCTTGTGTGGTGAGCGTGCATACAGGCCGTGACAGTTTAATACATTACTTTTGTACCAATTCTACCTGCTAATTCCAGGTGTTTCTGAAGCTCTCTACAAGATGTCCTTGGCTCTTGGACAACTCTTCTGATAATTCTCTTCAATCCTGTCAGAAATGGATTGTGTTACGTGGCATGGGCTTGACAGCTGTGTCACGAGGTGTAATGATGAATGTAAGAGCCCTGGTACAGGGCTTCAGAGGTGGCCAATGAAATGTGAATGTGTGAAAGTGGTTATGCACATTAGGGAAGACCTTCCAATTTGAATATATTGTGAGTTTATTAATTAGGAAATTAAAAAAGAACTCAAATTTCTACAAACAATAGCTATATGATAGCTATTTTTCCCGTATATGTATAGGCATTCTATAGACGCCTATCAGATATCATTATCTAGAGATCTATTACACATCTACAAATAAAGCTCTAACAGACAACTAAAAGATTCCTAAGGCTTTTGTGCACTAGGTGGTGCCACTATTTTTGTTAACCAAATCAGTTTTAGCAGGAAGTCGCCATTTTGGTCAATAATTTCTATATAGCAAATTACATTGAAAATCCACAAATATCTAAGAAATTATTGTGCATCTATGAGGTAGGTTATTGTCAATATATGAAAAACAAATTAAATTTTGTTTTGTACATGATATTACTGCATGACACCGTTTGCATCTTACCTACATAAGTGATATTTCTGTAAACATGTCTAGTACTTTGTAAACAATGCCTGTTTGCCAAGTTTGTTTACCAATATTGAAAGCAGATTTTCACTGATGTCGTTGGTAACTTAATTAATAGATTAGTCCCTTTATTTCCCCATAGTTAAAGCATATTTGTCATTTTGTCATTTGAAGTTATTACATGTGCAGAGAGTGGCGACAGTTCACCTCCAGCACAACTAGGCGTTGTTTCAAATGAATCTGATGATTCAGAGTCAAGAATTTAATCGAAGTGAGCCAGAATTCAGCGCAGTTGTTCACTTTATTGACCACTATGTGTATACTGAGCAATGGGTTTCTTCTGAAGAGGACTGATGGTTTAGTCCTTTCATTATTGTAAGGTTTTGCTGAAAATCCAAACCTGAACCAGTTGAACAATATGTGTAGGACAAAATGTTTGTGCATCTGGGATTTCATACCATGACCAGCATTATAATGTAACTGTAATGGGGTTTTGTTTGCAATGCTCCAGCCAGAGCTTTTCTCAAATGTATTACATCATATTTTGCCTGTGAACAAAGTTAAAGGTCCCAGATTTGAAAACCATATTTTGTTCAGTTTTTCCAGAAATGCCTCCTTTAAGGTGATGTATGCTCTCAAATTTGGTTATCAAAGTTATCAAGTAATATTGTCTCCCCATGTAGCTGTTAACATTTGTTGTGTCACGCAATTTGCACTGTACTACATGCATGTTGTCTTTTAGGTGTGGTCAAACTATTGTTTGTTTTTCTCAGACAAGGGCCCAAAGTGTGCAAATGATTATTGCAGCAACGGAGTAGAAAGCAACAATATTTTGGCAATTTCTATTATACTGTACACTGGCCCTGTTGTTTTAAAAAGATGTTCTTACAGATGGTATGCACAATTCATGTGCTTTTCAGTTTCACTTTCTGCTAATGAAAGATGGCGGGAAACGTCTTCATTATGTGCCGTATGCATCAGAGTTGTTGAAAACATTTGTTTCAAATTGCCCAATCGTCTAGAGCGGTGCTTTTAACATATTTTATGGACATTGCCTCCTTCATCTTCCTGAAGATGTTCAATATTTAGTTTCTCATTAAATAAGATTTCAGCTTTTCCTTTTGAGAATCATCTCCAAATAATTAAATAACAAATATGTTGCAGCAAAAATCCTATGACCCAAGTTATCAAGACACTTGCTGTAAGAGAACACTGCAGTGATGTTCTGGGACCAAACATGATGGTTGCAGCCTATTATATTCAAGAAAGAAAAATACAGATATTTTATTCTGCAAAATGTTGATGTTGCCTCCGTTAAGGAAAAGCATGGTAATCATCACCACTTTCTCAGCTTCAAAGTATGGAGCAATAGGAGCACCCCCTTTTTTTTTATCAATCCCTGCAATTCATTAGAACTGTTGGAAATATTCAAAATAAGAAAACGTGACCTCATTTTAGAAAAGAAAATTCCCGACAGTTAACCTAAAGAGGAAGGTTTGTCTGCCATATAATGACAAGCATGTCATGTTCCCACTTCTGCATGGATGTAAAATTTAGAGGTATGTTAGGAAGTGCATTGGTACTAACATACAATACATTACAAAACATTGCATTCCTGCTAGTATTACAATGATGTCTGTAAAAGAATTGCTTACTGCACTAAAGTTTAACTGCCAACATGTCACTGAGTTATTTACTGTAATAATAATAATAATAATTTTACACATCCTTATTGTCTCTAATGTGTGTGATCATGTACACATTCTTTTCAAGCTGAATATATGTGAGGTTGAATATCGAGATGTTAAATGAACATTTTTATTGAAAACATTTTTGTAGTTTTGCACCCTTAAATCGAGAAATTAAATAGTAATTTGATAGTAATTTGATACTACTTGTATCAAATTTCACTTAGAGCTCTACCAGTAGTTGTGGTTTAGACCTCTCTGATAGAGGAATATTAGAGTCCCATTCTAGACGTATGATAGACATATCATAGACATCTACAATATACACAGTTTAGACATCTAATAGATGTAAAATGGTAAGAGGGATGAGGGATGTTCTTACAATATTTCCCTTCCAGCATTACCCTAAGCTCTGCTTTTACCTTTTAAGGTCATAAATGATTTGCAGAAACATGCTTTCTACTACAAAAAAAATATATAGACACAGCACTTAATATTCCTTGCCTAAGCAGTTTAACACATTCTGCAAAGGTGCGAATAGCCATGAACCAGACAACTCACAGTATTCAAAGTGTTAATAACATCTTCAACTGTCTCTGTCTGAGTTTCTGCACGTACTTGCGGACAGGCGGTTTTTCTCTCTACAGCGGTTGCTGTCGATACAGGATGGAGGGAGTTCCTTTTGCCAGGCCTTTGCAGAGCTTCTGAAGACTTCTCCTGTTGAGCTGCAATCCTTCTAGCATCTACGTCAGTGATATATCAGTCATTCTTGAGAACTGGGACAAAACAGGTCCGGTACATAAAATTGTGTGTTTTTTTTTTTTTTGTCAAATTCAGAAATAATTCCTATTTTGATTTTGATCAAATTTATGGATTCAGCATAAGAAAATTTTTTCTTAAAATTATTTTTATTTTATTTGATAAAGTGTCCCCACTGGACCTGAAAAAGTCTTTGTTTTACAACTGTTCACATTTTCAAATATATATTAAAAAATGGATTAAAATATATGAAAAAAAACAATTTGCATGCTAATTAAACAAGTACATGTTAATTTATTAATGGCTGTTAATAATTAATTAATTACATTTTTAACTCTAATTTTTAATTTGCTGAATTTGTGTCCTGAGTTTCTGTCAACACCGTCAGACATTAGAAAAACAAAAAACTTGGACAATCTTGTGGTCAACTGAAACTCCAAGGTCCCCTTTATAATTTCCTGTTTGTTCTATAACCTGTTCAAATGCTCAGGTTCTTGTATGTCACACACTGGGCAATTTAGGAATGAAAAAATTTTCTAAATAAGACAAAACAGGTTTTGATAATTCAGACCTCACTGTTCAACAATATATATTAAGTTTGTACAAATAATTAAAAAAAAATAGTTTTCATATTGAAAACATGTTTTGTCCCAGTTCTCAAGAATATATAAAATTCAGCTTGGGACAATACTTCACTTATAGTCAGCTGGAACATATGACGACTCAAAACATTAGCATGATCCATAACAACACTTATCGTGTCGCGTGCTGCTCTCTCTTTCTTCGATGTAGACCTTTTATGTTGACGTTTCTTTGTCTTTGAGTTTGCCTTTTGTCTTTTCTTGGCCCTAATACCGGAGCGACATCCTCTCATATCGAGTAATCCTTAATGATCGCACTAAAATTCAATTTTATTTGTATAGTCCTTTTAACAACAGTCATTGTTGAAAATCAGCTTACAAAATCAAAAGAAAATTATGGAAATGAGTATGTAATGTGTGAGAAAATGCGTATGAATGAAAATGATCATATCATCCCTGATGAACATGCCTGACGACGACGGAGCTGAGGAAAAAAACTCCCTGAGATGGCAATAGGAAGAAACCTTGAGAGGAACCAGACTCAACAGGGAACCCATCCTCATCTGGGTGATAACCGATAGCAGGGATTGATCTGCACTTATATTGTGTGTTGTTCATGAAATTCTATATAACAGAAGATGTGTGTAAATTAATATGGAGTCCAGTTTCATTATTGGAGACTTACTGTCAGTGCAAAACTGTAGGAACTATTGAGGGACTGCCAGAACAAGTCCTCAGAGAACAGCTGTCTGCATCAGCCGAGGCCAGGACCATCTTCATGGTAAAGTGGAACCGTCCCCAGTCACAAAACGCAACCCAAACAGACCACATGGGGCATCCATGTGACGAGATCTCCAACCAGAACCGCGACACCAGGGCGAGTCAGACGGGTCCAGAGGGCGTCTGGATCACTGGCAGCTCAGGAACGACATGTGTAGCTCGATAGAGAGAGAGAGACAAAGAGGGGGAGAGAGAAGAGAGAAAGAAGAGGGAGATAAAGAGCAAGAGAGAAGAGAAGAAAGGAGAAGAGAAGGAGAGATAAGAGTTTTGAAATCCTCCTGCAAACAAGGCCATCAGGATGTTTTGCAACAATAAGGTCTTGAGAGAGAGCTCTTTGATTTTACCCATCATGAGACGTTTCTTGTGTAACAACTTGGTAATAAGACACCCTTTTTATAGGCCATCAGTTGGGACGGAGCCATCTGATATTAATTTGCACTGAAAAGGGGCAGGATTGCTTTCTAGTTACTGATTGATTTTTAACTGGTGTCTTGGCTTTACATACCTTTTTTGCTCCTTCCATTCTTCAATACTTGTGTACAAAAAATTCTTCCTGTCATTTCTCATTATTTAAAAAACTTTCAATTCATGGGCATCTATAGTTTGATTTCTAAGCATGTGTGGATTGCATGGGTTGTCACCAACATCTAGTCCTCTTCAAAGTCCCCCCCCAAAAAATCCCTCTTCCTAACGGTGTTTGACTGATGGTACTTAGTTAGTAACCTAGTAACCCAGTGTAAGTATTTATCCAATGACATAAACTTCAAAGCACCTTTTGTAAGTTGCATTGGATAAGAGCCTCTGCCAAAATCCTAAATGTAAATGTAAATCTAGTAAAAATTTAATGTAAATAGCATGTAGTATATTTACTCAGAAAAATGGAGACGTCTTCAATACTTATTTTTACCTGGTGTATATATATAATAACTAATTCTTGTTTTATATCAGCCAGTGGTCACACGTTAGTTAAAGTTTCTTGCTCAGACCACTTTAGCACACAGACTAACCTACGCCATTCTATCTGTAGGACCCTTGCCACTTACCTAGGCGCCACCAAAACCACTGCTCTCCTGAAGAGCGCGATTCATCAGGTGTGTTCTCTCTGTGTGTCAAACCTATTACAACATATGCATTAAATAAACTGAACCTACATATTAAATATAAAACTGAGAATATTGTGTAATGTATATATAAAACAAGAATTAATTACACATTATACTGGAGCAGACTGCTCAGTGTGGGTTAAGTGACTGCTGTGTCTTTGTTTACATCGAGATGTGCCTCACTGCTAGAGTTCCAGATGCTGCTATTTAGGTGGACAGGCTAGCCTTGTTCCTCACTGACAGAAATGCAGATCAGTGTGGTAAGGCTTGTAGGGGCGGCTTGCAGGTTTATGTGGAATGGACATGGAATGGTGGAAGAACCCTGTTTTAGTCTGTAGTAATTGCCCATCATTAGTGGAGTTGGTGACCTTTTTATTTACCTTTGAATTTACAATAGTTCTTATAGTGGTTGTATATGTTTGCCCCAGAATTAATGCTAAGGAGACACATCTTCAACATCTCCCTAAACATCATTGCAGTTACTAACGCTTCAAGGCTGCAACCATTTAAATATTTCTCTTTGGATATACCCACCTATCGACCCTACCTGTCTATTCAACAGATTACAGGTTCCCTGATTCCCATTACAGAACTGAGCTCTCTATTGTGGACAATCTCTGTGTGTGTATTTTGAACAGAACATTTGTTTAGTATAAGTGCACACTGTCTCTGATAAAAGACTCTCTACGTCTTGCTGCAATTTTAATCTTAACTTCTGGGTCCTCATGATTCTGCCTATGTCATCGCTTAACTCACTGCTATGTCACAGAGCATTCCACATTTACACAGGAAGCCCCCCACTACATAGACTTACTACAGTTCTTCACTGCCTGCTAACTCATTGCTTAAAGGTGCTTTTACTTGCCAACATCAATCTTTTAAATAAATTTTCTAAAACTCTGAGGCTGCTATTGAGGTCATAAATTCAAGTCCCGACTGTAACACCCTAAACCAAGAACCAGGTCCTAGTAAGGTTCCATCCGACCTGTGTGATGTTTGTAGGTATCTAAAACCCCAGAGAGATGACTCCCCTAACAGCTGATACAACCCTCTTCCAGCCTATATTGTTGATGCAATTTGTTATACTATATCCTGTGATATAGCCTATATATTTCTGCTCTTAAAGTCTTTATACAGTCGCTTGGGATGCTGTCACTGTTTGTCTTGTTGTTTGTCCATCAGCAGTTTTTTTTTCTTTTTCAGAAAATGGTTGTATTGGCTCTGCCTGATGCTTGAGCAGTGGCTCATCAAGACTGTGCCGGTTTTCCTAGCATTAAAATGGCTTGCTTTCTCCCACTGACAGATTTGTGAATTTTATGTTGCTTTAAACCTTTTAACAAAAGAAATTCAGTCTTTTTAGTGACTACTTAAACCAAGAGTAGCCATTTGGGGTCATTTAGTATTTAGACGTTCAGTCTAACAGAGCACAACTGGTCAACATCTGTCAGACAAACATTCCAATATTTTTGGTCACTTAAATATGGGTGGGTTCAAATAAAAAGTGCCAGGCAGTGGCCAACACAATGCACACATGTGAGATAATTTATAAAACTGAACAAAAAAACATTGCAAAGAGGAACAGAAGCCAATGACCAATATAAACATAAACCAAGAGCCACAAACCATTGGGTAACAATAAGAAATTGTACTCAGGAGAGATTGGCAATACATGACCTAAATTCTGTCAATTATTCACACTTGTAATAGATTAGATAGGCAAGAGTTTAAAAGCATTTCTCATTAAGTATATATAAAGATTTATTTTCGCTAGACACTTCCTGTATCTCAGAAAATATTACTTACAACAAAGATAAGCAGCTTTCCACAGAAAGTGGTTTTTCATTAACACATCACTGATGATGCCAAAAGAAAATAAAAATTTTGAACAAAAGCCGAGGTATCATGATGAGCCACTTGAAAATTTTTTTTTTCCTTCATGTGGTCAATGATATGAAGATACTTCCTGTTGAACACAACTGCCATGAGTGTTTTAAATGTCTTCAAAGTGTTATTGC
>JAOTRS010124694.1:0-14778 GCA_028565755.1 Dinotopterus cunningtoni
GTGTAAAGCTGCTTTGGGACAATGCCAATTGTTAAAAGCGCTATACAAATAAAATTGAATTGAATTGAATTGAATTGAATTGATGCACACAACATACTTTATCTATCTATGAATGACCATGTCGTTGTCACTGTCTAAACAAAAGTAAATCAATCCTTGCTGCATCTCTCGTTTAGTGGTAATTTTTTCTTTAATGTATACTTCCTAAACTGGAAAGTTTTTTTCTGCAGTTTCCACATGTTTAGATGCAAACTGAAAGTCAAGTGTATAACGCATAATTCAGTAATGCATTATTCAATCTGTAAATGATACGCAGTGTCAAACATATCTGAATACCACTATTATATTGGTACTGTAGGTGATCTATGTGTGAATGCTGAAAAGCCAAAGGTAGATATAATGTCAGGTGTAAGTGCAGCTTCTGTGCCTGAGCTGCTTTTTTCTTTCTCTCTTTACCGGCTGATTGGGAGCTCATATAAAGCTTCCTGTAGCACTGCAATCACTGCCCATCCCTTGGGTTGATTTTCTGATTCCTTCATCATCTATTGAGTGGTTTGTTCAGTGGAGCATCCTTTATGTGGGCAGCCTTCTCCATAGCAACAATAGCTTATACACAATCTTGTTGAGTTCAACATTCAGCTAATGCAAGTTAAGTCCGCTCTAAAGTCCATTTTAAAAAAAATCAATGTTTGGAAACCCACTTGTACGCTGATAAAGTACACGATTCTTTTGTAGTAGAGACAGCAGAGATTGTATAGAAAGCTCTTTTAGTTATTAAGCAATGCAGGCAATAGTTCTGTCTCTGCTCCAGTGAATCTGATGTTTTTGTGCCAGAGTTTGGACATGATGTGCGATGTGCCTCTTTGCCGATAGTCTAAGTCCCAAAGTCACTTTTTTTTTCTTTTCTTGTCCACAGAGTCTGCAAACCCATTTTCAAATTATTTCCCTGCATTAGTTTCAGATGATTACCCTGTAAGAAGAGAGCTAGAAGAGTCTGGTCCACTGTCTATATAGTATATATAATATTTTTTCCTAGGATTAAAGTCGTAAACAGATCTTTTAGGGTGACCCTAATGCTGGTAATTACTACTGTATAGTGATGATGCTACAGCAATATGAGAAACATCGGACCAAATAATACAGATGAGCTAAGTGCTGCTATCAATGCAACCTGGTCTTCAATAATGACTCAGCATTACCACAGGCTGATCGGCTTCATGCCATGCCGCACTGATGCAGTAATTCTAAAGGAGCCCCAACCGAGTACTGAGTGCATCAATTAACAAATTTCATTAGTTGAACATTTCTATATTGTAAATACTTTTTTGTTTGATTTTAGAAAATATTCTAATATTTTGAGATACTGGATTTTTTCTTTATTTTTGTGAGCTGTTACTGTAGGTGTAACCATTAATATTGAAACAAAAATGCTTGGAATACTTTCCATGTAATGAATCTAGAGTACTGTATATGAGTGAAACTTTTTTAGAATTAAATTACAACAAAAAATTTTTTTTCCATGATATTCGATATTTTTTTTAGATACACTTGCACACATACGTACTGTATTAGCTGTTTACCGCAATATATTTAAGTTGAAATGATTTTTAGATAAAATTTATAAATTAATTAGACCGATATCATGTACATGGCCCTCCCCATAAAATCTTTCCTCATAAAACCTTCCATGGCCAGGTATGTGTGTATATCCCTCATTATTCACGTACTATGTTAAGCAGACAAGGGAGTTTATGTGGAGGAGATGTCAAGTCTTCCATTTGCATTCGGTATCTGTTGTCTTAAATCTAAATATTAATTCCCACAGAGCTTTTTATAGTGTCAGTAAAGCAAGCCATCATTAGGCTGAAAAATCAAAACAAACCCATTGGAGTGATAGCAAAAACTTTAGTTGTGGATTAAAAACAACAACTGGTAAACACAGGAACACTAAAAAACCCTAAAGGACATGGAAAACAGCTGAAGAAATAACAAAAGGATTGTTTACTAGGTGAAAGAACGCCTTGCACAGTTGGCCGAATCAAGAACTCCTGAATGTAGGTGTATCTGTGTCAACAATCAGGTGATAAATAATTAAATGTAATTTTATAATTACAACCAGAGACTTTTTGCTGAATCAGAGAGTTTGCCAACCGTTTCCAATTAATTTAATGACATTTTATAGTGTGGACATGTGAGTTCCCTGTATTGCTCCAGGTTGGCATTAAAGGATCTTAAAATGCTAGACTACCTCTAGGGTCTGTTTCTTAATGAGCTGTTACCATTTGCATAAACACATAAACAGCTGCTGTCGTTTGGATGCTTACAGTCCCATTCAGATGTGTGTTTGTCATTGGGCAGAGGAGTGTTTTCAGTCAGGGCCATAAAAATGTTTTCTTCAGTGGTGACAACTTAAGCCTCTGGAGACCATCAGTAAAGGCATTATACAGTACACTGCCCCCCCTCCAAAAAATGTTACATGCTCCCTAAACCACTCTTTCACAATTTAAGCCTGATGAATCCTAGCATCATCATCTTGGAATATGTCCATGCCATCAGGGAAGAAAAAAATCTATTAATGGAAAAACCAGGTCATTTAGTATATTCAGGTAGTCCGCTGACCTCATGGACCCAAAGCTGAGCAACAGAAGCAATCCCAGATCATACCACTGCCCCCACACGCTTGTACGGTAGGCACTAGACACTTTACTTTATCTGCTTCCCTTCTTACTCTGGAAAAAAGGGTAAATTTGGACTCATCAGACTACATGACCTTTTGCAACGCTCCACAGTTAATTCTTTATGCTCCGTACCAGAGATATGTAGCCGGTGGATCTACCACATGACTGTGTTCCACCAATCAGATGTAGCAACAATAATCACACGACTCAGCTTGACTAATCAGCCACAATAACAACCACATGGAGTCACATGACCACACACAAACTTGCTTCATAGTGGGGAAAAAATCTTCAGCTGTGGTAGACAGGGAATGAAAACACAAAAATGTCAGGAGCGTCTGTCTCCAATGCTACAACAGAAGAGGATGAACACCCCTGGCCTCAACGTATACAAAGCATGTTTCTCTTACACACAGTGCAAAAGAACAGCTTCATAATGCAGTGACATTTCAGCATTAAAAAAAAATTACTTTTAACCTGAGGAAACGTGTCGTGGTTAGTTTAGCTGTTTCATTTAATGTTGCAGTGTTAGCATATATAAATAGGAAATAAGCTAGAGTCTAAAAATATATAAGTTTCTTACATTTGTTCTGCTGGACATAGTTTATGGTAAAGTAAGACCTCTAGTACATGTTCTAATGTTACAATCTGCTGAGCCATTTGGACGGCAACTGAATATACATTATATCTTACACTGGAAATAGTTTACACTGTTTAAACATACATATGTTACATATTGTAGATATTTGTTTCAAAAACTTTATGTTGTGAAAAATTGAGATTAGGAAATTTGAGTTTCTTGTTTCTTAATTTGCTATTTTGTAAAGACATTTATTTTATTTTATTTATTTCATTTATTTCATTATTTGTACATGCCAGAATTTGTACATTATTTTATCATTTTGATTGGCTGCTTACATAATGTCTAAAACATTAATCGGACATCACGATGACACAGCTACTTAGTATTTAAGTAGTCGTCTCACTCTCTCACTCATCGTCTATACCGCTTTATCCTGTATTCAGGGTCGCGGGGACCTGGAGCCTATCCCAGGAGACTTAGGGCACGAGGCAGGGTACACCCTGGATGCCAATCCATCGCAGGGCACACACACATACACACACTCACACACCCATTCGCACACTACGGGCAATTTGGGAACGCCAATTAACCTAACTTGTTAACAGTCTTTGGACTGTGGGAGGAAACCGGAGTACCCAGAGGAAACCCTCCAAGCACGGGGAGAACATGCAAACTCCATGCATACAGAGACTGGAATCGAGCCTGGCTGGGAATCGAGCCTGACCCTGGAGGACAGTGCTAACCACTACACCACCATGTCGCCATCTTCTGACATAGTTGTTTAAGAAAAAAAAAAAGCTTACATTAGTGTTAATAATTTGTCCATCCATCGACCATGGAGGCCAGTTCTGATGATTGTTTTAAATTTTCAATTTGTACCACCGTGGTAGGACCTCCTTTTAACAGTTACACACTACAGGCAATTTGGGAACACCAGTAAGCCTAATCTGCATGTCTTTGGACCATGGGAGGAACCCAGAGATCTCACCAAGCACTGAGAGAACATGCACACAGACCCGATACAGGAATCAACGCAGGACCTGGGGGTTGCAAGACACCAGTGCTAACCACTAAGCCACCGTACCGACCACTTCTTGCCCATTGAACTATATTAATCACTGCAGTAAATTTCCAATGAAAGGCTATTAATTATTTGCTTAGTTAAATCCAGGTGGTGACTTTTTTTGGCCAGGCAATGTATTTCCCAAAACATGTTATTGTTGTATTTCTTACAGACACAAACCTTTTTTTTGATGAAAGGCCTGTGCATTTAGGACCCTGGGGGCAAGCTGAAATTCTTGCCATATTCTTTTCCATGAATGAAGGCATAAAACCGATTGACGTTTACAGAAAACACCAAGCACACTATGTTGATGTGTTTGAATGCTGCAAATGCTGCAAATGTTTTAAAGAAGGCTGTATGTCCGTGAATGATGATCCCTAGCTCGGAGCCCACTGCGGGCGTTCCCATGAACATTCAGAAAGTACATTGCCTGATTCTTAAAAATCAAAGGATAACTTGTCGTCAACCTGTGGCAGAGACACATCTGTCTGTAGGAACTGTATGCACAATCATTCACAAACACCACTTGCACCTTACTAAAAGTTGACAGGAGTTGTTGCCACATCCCCTGTACAGCCTTGACCTCGTTCCAAGCCATTTTCACATGGTTGGGCCATTAAAGGAGTTCCTGGGAGGCCAGAGATTCAGATGTGAAAACTTTCTACATGAATGGTATTCAAGTGAAACACTGGGATAAGTGCATTAATATATTGTAGCAGGGGATTATATAGAGGAATAAAGGTAGTTTTTGCTCTCATAACTGTGTTCTGTTATTCCACACAATCAAAAGTTTGCCTTGAATGCCACAAATTGGGAGGTTTTATAGTTAGTGAGCTGCTTGCTAGAAATGAACAGTTGAAGGAGGGAGAATCTGTGGATCTTTCTGGATTTGCTCAACTTTACAGACTGCTGTGAGGGAAATTCTCTAAAGGTCTATGCTTTTGGACTTATTAAATCAAAGGATTACCTTTATAATCAGGTCATTGCCCTTTTCATTCAGCAGGAAAGAAAGATGGATTTTGTTTTCAAGTGAACAGACCTGGTGAGTTAATTATATTTAATTAGTTTTAATTATTGTTGGTTGTTTGATAAAATTAGTGTGATGCTGTTTTGTTCTTGGGTTTTGTGAGGTGCATTTTGAAGGTTTGTTAGTCTAGTACAGAGGTCGGCAACCTTAAACACTCAGAGAGAATGAAGATAACACTGCACATCGTTTTTACTTTTATGCTATGTATAAAAAAAACTTGCATTTATGAAATCAATGAATTGCTACAGAGAAAACGAAATTTTATTTCTGCATGCAACAAAAACATTTTGAATTATGAAAAAAGATGCTGGGTTGAAGGTTACTTTCAAATAAAATATTCAATGTCTATCTGAGGCCTCTTCCAATTTATGAAATAAAAAGACGAACTAAAATTATCCACCTGCAGCAAACCAAAAACCGTCTGCTTCGGTGTGTCGTCATTCTTTTCACATGTGTACTGGAGCGTGCAGTCAGCGGGCAACCTGACTAAAAACCAGGGGTCTAAAAGCTCAATAAATCATATAAGATGTGATGCATATTTTGAGCAACAAAAATTAAACACGTTTTATTTTAATGTTACAAGGTCACTATAATCTTTAAATCTAGAAATAGAGTACATTTAAAACTAACAAACTTAAATAAAATAAATTTAAATGAAATACTCAGTGTTAATTTTCCAAAGCCACAGAGAGCCGCAGCAGAGGGATGAAAGAGCCACATGCAGCTCCGGAGCCGCGGGTTGCCGACCCCTGCTCTAGCAGGTCTGACTTTTTTCATCTTTTCCTTTTTGATTTGTATAATCTTTGTACTATAATCAGAGCTATGATGGGCACATGTGCATGTGCACAGTACCATGGGGCTCATAACATTTACAGTACAGTATTTTTCATTGCTAGGTTTAGTTTAGTATGGATTCTGCTTTCTTTGAAAAGAGCTCCCCAAGGCCTAAGTCTGAAAGGCACAGTTTGCTACTGGTTTTCTTCACAATGAAATGGAACACTGAATGAATTACTGCTATTTTCTTTTGTTTGGATATATTTAAGCACCCCTCAGAGTCATTTGTACACTCTGCAAATCAATTCAACAATTTTATTTTATTTGTATAGCACTTTTATCAATAACGATTTTCCCAAAGCAGCTTTGCAGAAATCCTAGACACCTAATGAGCAAGGCAGAGGTGATTAGTGACAGGGAAAAAACTCTGCCCTAACCTCAAAGCAGCATAAAACAAATCTTTAAGACTAATCTAGTAACACAGTACAGTAAATTTGTAATTATAAATAGATAATATAAGAATAGTGGAGTAAAAAAAATATGCTTATTCACATTTATTTGGACTAGGTCGTTTAGAAAAAATAGAAAAAATTACTGAGGAAGTTATTTTAACTTTTACTTTTTACTAGTTTAAACTTTTAAACTAGACATGTACTGCTTGTTAATTTTGTTCCCATGTATTATTCAGTTTATGAAATTTCTATGGCGGTGTGGAAAAAAGGGAATAAGAGGATTTCAACAAAACTTCAACAACAGGATTTGTGAGGCATGTGTCTCTGGGCTTTAGGTAACTACTGTATACAACTGACGACTATAAATTCAATATAAACCCAATGCTAACATGCAAATTCTATGCCCATGTCAAAGCAGTTTACAGTATACAGTAGGAATGAAATTCAACTGGGACCACAAGATACGATATCACGATAGCTAGGTGCCGATTCGATTTGTATTGCGTGATCCAAATATCCTGACTTTATAAATATCCAGATTCAAAATAATTTTTTTGTTACAATTCTAAACAAACTTAGTAACTTATTCTCACCTATCACACATGATGCTGTGCTGCCTGCCAATGTGTGAATATTTTAGAGTGCACCACCTGTTGGATTACAGAGGAACAACAACATTGTGTAATATGTTCTCTAATCTTCTGCGTATGCATGCAGCAGTTTGGTGTGATTGCTCTCCTGGTTTTTGTGTCTTTTTCCTTGTTTTGTGCTGTAATACTTTTCCTCTCTATTTTATAAGCAATTTCCCTTTGGAATTAATAATGTTCCTTGAAACTTGTATCTGGATTATCAATATTTAATGCTGTATGCAATAGTACTGTATATGCTCATCTCATAATAGTAGACACAGGATATAAGCTGTGTTCCGCTCAGCAAGGAGTTCTCTGGGAAGACTGAAACTGCACTGCACTGGGTATTCAGTCATGTTTAGTATGATCCCAAACCGCAAGGAGTGAAAATACTTGTAGGGTGAAAAAACCGTCTGGGAACAAGCGAATAATCCTTCATCACTTCGACTGAAATGGACATGCATAATTTCCCATCAGGCATTGTGCCTTGCTGGAGTATGGAAAAAATGGACCTTGAAAAGGATCTATATATTTATTATCATTATCATTGAGGATGACGTAATATGATACGAAAAGAATGAGAAATTAATTTTATATTTTAATTTATAAAAAAGGTACATCATAAATAAATCAAATCATTTATATATAAATTATATGCATTTAAATAATATACATATTGTAATGGTATCATTTTTTATTTTATTTAATTTACATAATGTGAAATTTACACAGCAGCAGCAACAGGTATCCAAGGTGCACTTGTTACCAGGGTAACGCACAGGGTTAAGGGAAGTTCCCTTAATTGACATTCCCTGCATAGGAAGCACATTTTAAACTACACTGTGGAATGGAATGCAGCCAAAGCCTTTTTAGAAGAAAAGGGAAACACTTATGTTTTTATATGCAATCAATGTTTAACATTAAAACATTAAATTGCATAGAAATATAATTTATGACCTTTTTTCAATTTCCATTATTAATAAAAACCTTTTGCATTATATTTTTACCTAATTTTCTCAGGGCCTTTGCATCAGATCTCTTGCTCTGCAAGTTATTGACACAGGTTTTATGCCTGATACTTGTCCTGCAGCAACTCATCTATTTTTTGAGGCTTGGGACTGGCACTGAGGATGCCCTGCATCTCCATTCGCTGGGTGTTTTATATGGGGAAAGAGTTAGTGTTCAACCCAGTGGTGGTGGGGCTCGAACCCCTCCGATCAGCAACCCAGACCCTCCACCACCTAATGACCTGAGGCACCACTGTGCCGTTTTCACCAAAGATGAACAAGATGCTTTTTTAAAAAGAATCATAAAATACAACTGCTGTTTAACTGCCCTGTTAAAAAAATAATAATAAAAAAATAAAATAAAAATACACCATTAACCAACAATATGATAGCAATGCACTCTGGTGAGTTCACAGTATTTACACTCACCACTTGCTCTGTACAATCAAGAAGTAATCAAGAAGCCTTACAAGTAAACATTCCAAACCATTGTAGATTAAAAAAAACATATCACAAAAAGAAAATCACAGTAGTAACAGAAAGACACTTCACTGACATGGGGAACATCACTCGAAATAGCTCCACAATCCTGTACTTAAAGGTTCAGTTCTTGTTACTGATAAACACTTCAGCTTTCTTTCTGAAAGAGCCTTTTAGGATGTCTCTTTAGGTGTTCTGATGGGTTTCACGATGATGACTCTGTGCACTCCCCTAACATATCCGCTCTAAAATGAAATCTCCCCTGCCTCTCCATCCTCACTGAGCTCCTACATTCACTTTCATTTAAAGATGCCTGCTGCTCCAGGGATCCCCTGCCTTCCCACAGTGGAAATTATTGATGGCCAATGTCATGCTCTGACACCCACATAGATTTATCTTACAAGAAAACCACATTTTTTGAAGCACTATTTCCACATGTTGAGCAGCTTGGATAATAGACAGACCCACAGACAGACACATACAAACATTTACACAGACAGATACAAATGAATACATGTTTTTTTGTGCTTAATAGATGCTGCGAGGAGAACTAGGAAGAAAAGGTTGCTTTAGGTGGTCATTCAGTTTGGACAAAAATAACAGTAGATAATCCATATACACTCTGTAGACCTGGGGTTCTCAGTGTTTTTGCAGCCAGGGCTCCATTGGGATCACAGGATATATTTACTTTTATGAACATGTATTAACCTTATTCATATTACAAATATGATAATAATAAGTAATGCCGAGGTTGTTATTGTTGGCCATAATTTCCACCACCATCATACCATATGACATACCATATGATTAAAAAAAAAACAACAACCTGGGATTAATTTTTCTATTGATTAATTTTTGTTTGTCCAGATTATTGGGCTTGATGTTCAGCAGACTATTTAGGGTGAAAATGGATGTCTTGAGGTACAGTATTATGTTACATAGTTTTTCCACATAATCTTGCTTTAAAATGCCATCAATATTTTGAAGTGCACAATGCAGCATGCTGCTGCCACCCAGGGCTTCGCAGCACCCTGTATCCTTTATACCCAACATTGATAAATATAGACAACCAGATCAATTTTTGTTTTATCTAACCAGCTTTTTTCCATGAAGCTGATGATCACCTGCAAACTTCAGTCAGTTTTTTTTTTCATAGAATTCTTTCTTGGATGATCCTTTTATGGTGAAATAGGACGCTCGTAGCTGATTTATTTAGGCCACCTAGTGTTGTAGGCATCAGGGTGTGAAGTCTGACTTTTATATAAAGAAAGCAGCAGTGATATCAACAAAAGCCACATGTCTACTTTGAAA
Organism: Dinotopterus cunningtoni; assembly: GCA_028565755.1. Taxonomy (NCBI): domain Eukaryota; kingdom Metazoa; phylum Chordata; class Actinopteri; order Siluriformes; family Clariidae; genus Dinotopterus; species Dinotopterus cunningtoni. The sequence goes on from JAOTRS010124694.1 coordinate 10,005, forward strand.
GTAATAAACTGCAGATCCGCTTATGAAACTTAAGCTTTCTCTGCCTCTTTGCTGTGGTGCACTTAGTAACTGAACATACAGTACGTGGCATCTCGGGACTTCCTTACAGCCGGCCAGATAGGGATGGGAATCACCAGTCACCACCTGATTTGATATTATCACGATACCTAGGTGCTGAATCAATTTATATTAAAATTCTTTAAGTATCATGATTTTATAAATATCCCATTTCTATGGAACTTTTTTCTTTAGATTTTGTTACAATTTTAGGAACTTAAACCTTTTGTAAGTTACAAGTTGTTATGAATTCATGAACATGAATAATTACATTTAGCTTATTTAATAAATTATTAATAAAATAATTAAAAAATATTTTTTGAGTCAGCGTGACAATACCTTAATCGGCACACAAAATAATCATGATCCATAACTTAATTTAAAAAAAAAATTATATCTCTGCAAGGATTCACTACATAGCTGGGACAATTATTTGGGAAATCACACCCCAAGTATTTGCCATCGGAGTGTCCTGTTTCAACAAGACAACTATAAAATACAGTGGATGGGTAAAAACAACCTTTACGTAATATGTCACTTAACACTTTGGTTGCTGTGGGTTGTGGGTTGGGACCTCTGTGGATAATATGTGTATCTTTTCCTGCAGCGCCTTGGGCATGGTAGGCTGTGGTGCATTAGGTGTTCTGGTGCCTTTCTATCATGGCCAGGATAGACTTTTTTGGCAAGTTGTGCTGCATTGGCTTTTTCGTGAGATCGGACCAGACAGGCCACATGAGCCTTGGGTGTCCATGATCCTGTCATCAGTTTACTAGTATATATCAGTGTTAATGTGTTAATGTTATGGCTGATTTGTGTGTATCATCATGTCGTTGGGAATAACCCCTTTTTTTTTAACATTTGCTTTTTTTGCACTGATTGAGAGAGAAGTTAAGCAACTCGCATGGGACATATAAAATCCACCAGTTCAAGGGGTTTTCTTTTTTTAAATCTGTTTTGGTCCACAATTTTGTTTGCATTATCATCACCCTCTCTTATACAACAGCAACACTAAAGCAGTTTTTTTTTACCCATTTCCTCACATCCTGCCCTATTTCTCACAGCCCAGTTCTGTGGATATAAATTAGTTATGCCACAATATTTCATCACAATTGGGTACTTTAACCAGCTACAGTACCTAAATAAAACTGACTGAATTATTTTATGTAGTACAACACATTTGAACACAGACGAACCCAGCAGTGAAATGTGAATGCAACAGTAAAAGCATCATTAAGCCAGTTTCACAAACAGTTGACTTAACTGTGTTGTACAACTGAGGAGGGATATTGCCCTAACTCATTTGTGTTTCTGGTTTCTCATACTGAAAAAGTAATGAGTATTCTAAAACTACATGCTGCACAGTCAGAGATAATGTTGATCATGATTTCAAGTAAGGCATACGATGTACAGTATAAAAGACAGAAGTGTGATTTAAATCTCTTTGGAGTTCATGCTTCATTTGCTTCTGCAAATTGAAACGGAGTGAGCGTACCGCAGCAATGAACGGGAGTTTTGAGACGGACATGTTTCGTGAAACGGGATTGACGTGTCTGATTAAAAAAAAAATAATAAAAATAAAAAAACACTTAAGAATCTTGATCATTTCAACTGTGGTAATGGAAATACCAAGAACATACTGTATAATGTCATAATAACTTGTATTAGACTTTTTTTTTTTCATAGATTTTTTTCGACAATGGTGGAAAGTTGCATTAATTGTAATAACAAGTACCTGGGTATAAATAATAACTATCCAGAACTGTAATGTACCAGAAATGTAGCCATAATGTGTAATTTAAGTCTTAGGCTACAATGTGATGCAATACAATGTGTTATAATGCTGAAGGTTTGCAACATTAGATTTCAGATATGACTTGGCTATAGTTCTTTGAATTTCAAGGTTGTTTTTGCATAGAGAAACATGTCTAGCAGGTATGTGCAGAATAGTATATTTCATATTCATTCATGCTGATTCCCCATATAATGAGTTTAACATAAATATGATATCAAGTTCTTAGGTTTTCAGGTCTGAATATATATATTTTATGTTGAATGTTGAAACATGTTATGCTTAAGGAAAGGCCAAAGCACTGCACTTATTTCCCACAGCGTTCTGTCAAGAACAACACAGCAGATGCCAAGACAGGAAATTCTAGCAAAAGAATGATTTTATTCCGTTTTTTTTTGGTCATTCAGCTACTTGAAATGTCATAGGAATGCTTTCCAAAATAATAAATGTGAAAAAGTATTTATCTTGTTTGATGTGTTTGTTTGCATATACTGTATTTATGTAGTTTCATGGGACATTCTGTGCTACTTTATTGCTCAGATGATTTTGGTCCATGTTCATCATGCTTAATTACTGTAAACCCATTAACACACAAACAAGCATTCACTTAGAACTTTTTCAAATTCAAGTGTCAAAACTCATGCATATATTTATAATAAAAGCATGTGGGTTCAACTAAATATTTTCAAATCTCAAAATCTCACAACCGTTCAAATTTCACACTTTTTTTTAATTAAAGGGCTAATTAGGTTTTTTCTGTCTTAAAATCAATCCAATTCAATTCAATTTTATTTGTATAGTGCTTTTAATTGCCGCAAAGCAGCTTTACACAATCGAAAGAAATTATGGAAGTTTGTATGAAATGTGAATGTGTGTGAATCAAAACAATAAGATTGTCCCTGATGAGCAGGCCAAAGGCAATGGCGACAGTGGCAAGGAAAAACTCCCTGAGATGGCAATAGGAAGAAACCTTGAAGGGAACCAGACTCAACAGGTGGGTGATAACGGATAGTAGGGATTGATCTACAGTCATACTGTGTGAGAGGCGGCTGACAGTTCAATATACAGTAACAGTTGATGTCTTTAAGTTTAAATGCAGTCAGTTTGTTATTGAAGGCTCAGGTAGACTTGTAATCCAAATCGAGGTGCATATAAGTACAATACAGTACAGTAGGTCTGGGTCACTGAGCTAAATTGTGTTGGTGTCTTTTAAAGTGTATTTAATACAGGTGTAATTATTTTCTTTCACTGGAACCAAATATATGATAGTAATTTGTACTAATTACACAGTAACATCAAAAGATAACAACTTATTTAGCTTATTGTTAATGAAACGAGGGCTGTGGAATTTGATCCTGATTACTGTACAGTATGTTGGACTCACGTTGCAGGTGACAAACACAGTCAGTGTGCAGAGCAGGAAAATTTTAACGACCAGGACCTATTGTAATGTACTTATTGTAATGAATATATGCACCTCAATTTTGATTTAAGAGAGATTTGGAAAAAACTCAAACAATTCCTTTAACCTATAGTCTAACATATTAACAACCAATAATTGTTTAAACATTATTAATTAATGATAAGCAGATGCACATTTTCCTATTAGTTTAGGTTTTTTTCCTACTTTAGTGAAGATGGCGGAAGGGAAAGTGGATCAGAGACATGCCGACTCAATCCAAAGTTCACAAAAGGCTTCAAGGAGACCAGACTTGTCAAGTCTGTTATTAGCAAGCATGCAAGGAGCATGAATAGCTAGTATGAATAGCTAAGCTAAGGTTAGACCACAGATGGGATGTCCACGTATCCATTACATGCAATACAAGCTGGTGAGTACATTTCAATTAGTTAAATTTTCACTCAAAATTGATTATTAATTAATCATCTCTAATTACTAAAGCTCACAGGCAGTATTGGGAGACGTTACTTTTTACTGTAAATAATTCTACCATCATCACTCAGCGAAGTTTGGCCCATAATCTGTTAACTACTAATACCCCTATCTCACCTACGCGATTTCGTGCAGTAGCCGTAAGTATGGTTCATCATGATTCACCACCAAATTTTGGCGCTGTGATTAGATTTCCATCTTTCCACGCGTTGGTCCTCATTATTGGTTCATTATTTTGTAGCAGTATATATACTTGATTGTTTCCTGTTTAGTCTGTATCTGTGTGTATAAATTTTTGCCATGGTTCTCACTTTTTTTGCTCTCCTGTTTTGCATTTTTCCCCCCTTTTTGCTTAGTTGTTTGCTACTGTGACCATTTCACCTCTGTTTTTGTATTGCATTTTTAAAATAGTTTTAAAATGCTAGTATAAGCTTTAAAAATTAAGCAGCACTGTTTTATATCAGTCATATTGACGGCCTGAACACAAAAAAAGAGCTGAAGCAATTTGGGCAAATTCCTGTACATTGGAATATTTGAGGAGTCACACAATGACTGAAACAGTTCTATCATGATTGTGCCCAAATATGAGATGGAGGTCCAATTTTCTAGGGACTGTGAATATGGCTTTAAAATTTTTATGCCTATTCAGTGCCATGTATTGACAAGACTTTGGCTAAGCTGGGGAATTGGACATGGTTTCCCTAACGCCACTCAGATTAAACGGACTTGTCTCCCTTTTGGTTTGTCTTTTCAGAGTGATGGCTATGTTTTGCTAGCATCAAGCAGGGAAGAGACCCCACTGCGCATATGCGCTGGCTTGTTTATACAACAATGTCATTCATACTAAAGATACGTTCGTAGTAGTAAGTTCATAGTTTGAGCAGCACGTGAACAGTAGGAAAATCCTAGAAACAGGCAAATCTTGCAATGTGTAAAATTGGACAAGGGGTGGAATAGTATTGTAGCGTTTTACCGCCCGACGAGACTGGGAGAGACGAGTGAGTTTGCTTGCTACCCAATGCAAATGGCTGGGAGTA
>JAOTRS010124733.1:0-14771 GCA_028565755.1 Dinotopterus cunningtoni
ACTGAAGAAAAAGTCTGATCTCTGTGACTTTAACCGTGGCATGGTTGTTGGTACTGGGGACAGTCTCTAGAGTTTACTGTCAATAAAAGCAAAAAAAAAAAAAAAAAAAAAACAATGACAACCAAACAAAAACAAACAAAAAAATTGTTTATTTTGACATGCTGCAATATGAGAAGAAAAAAAAATTACATTACCATATTTGGCAGACACCTTGATCCAGAGCAACTTACACAAGTGCTTTAAAGAGGTAGGCCTTTATACATAGTTTGAACACTAAAAGCTAGGGACTCAGCTTTTAGAACATCTAGGGAAATTTCATTTAGAGGCAGACATACCTAAAGTGAATTGCCCTAGTCCAGGGACAAAATGACATGTTACTGAACATGAGTGACCGGTGTGGATAGAAATTAATAAAATCTGCTGGTGATACATAGGAGAACCCAGCATGAACATGTGGTGACTAGCAATTAGTAACCACTAATTAGTGAAATATTAGTGATTGTCCATAGTTACCCTAAGGATGCATGCAGTGAACAAAGACGAGCTCATAGAGATGTCCAGGGAAATTACAACATCCTGACATAGAAATGACTCACCTGTAGAATAGCACTTCCGTTTTGCTGAGATTAAATTGAAGCTGATGAACTACTATTTACTGTATGATGAGATGTCTGCCAGACATGCTGATTTCTGAGTGGAAACATGAGTGTCTGATGGAGGGAGATGGATGAGTTGAGTGTCTTCCATATAGCAGTTGTATAAAAACACATGTGAGGGTATGATCTGAAAAAAAAAGATATAATAGTGAGAGTATAAAGAAAGAACAGATCAGAGCCAAATTCTGAAATTTGTGGGACACCTTTGGAGGGCCCATCTATGTCTCCTGATATGACCTACCTTCAGGTGGAAAGCAACACTGAACACTTTCATGCTACACTCCTGTTGAATTTTATTGAATATTTTATGTTTGTCTTTAATGTCTGATCATTTCAACACTAAAACATAGAATTAAAAGCAATATTTATTGCTGAATTAATTATATTTATATTTTACAGATGGCTGTAATGTTTTGGTTAACAATCTTTGAGGTATTTTGTTAAAGAGAAAGTCAGACATAGTGAACTACTTTCAGTTTTTGCAAATTCATTAAAGAGATCCAATAAGCAATGAAATTATAAATAAAATAATGTAGGACCTTTTTTATGACTGTTACTAGGGATCATTCTAGGAACGCTGTTAGGACATTGCTTACTGTAGTGATAGTTTGCAAAAGCTTTGGTTATCTGACTTCCTGTGCCCGTTGATGCCAACACAGTAAATGAGATATGTAATTAAGGATAATAATGTGTCACATTGCTGAACAGATTGAAATTCATTCAACATAATGAACCAGTCACTTATTCTCAGTGCTATTAAAACTTGGACTGATAACATGTCTCAGTAGTATAAGCTCTTATTTTTTTTTTTATGCTATTATTTTGCATGTCAGTTTGCTTGAGTAAGTTTAACATTTTGCATGTTAACCTTACTCAAACAGAAATACATCAAAAGCTTTAGTTATTGTTCACATCAACAATGGGAATGGATAAAATGTGATTAATTCGCAATTATCAATGTTTGCTGATTAAGTATTAAGAAGAAGAAGAACAACAACAGCCATCTACAGCAGTTATGTACAGTAGGTGGAAAGGCACATGCACATGTCAACTTTGACAACAGTAGACTATCACTCAGGACTCCACTTAGGCACAGACTAATCAAAACTCGACAATGGAAGGAAAATAGATTAATACAATAAACAAATTTTCCAGTGTTTTAGCAAATATGCACCCCACCAACAACTGATGATCTAAGGATTTCTTTCCTGAAACTCTTGACCAGTATCTTTGTTTTGTTACTGTTGTATATAATTTAGTTGTGGGCTCTTTAAGAAAAGTGTAAGTACGGAGTTCTGTCATGTGACCTGTATTCAGGAAGCAATTAAGCAGACAGAGAGTAGCGTGTTTAGCATTCCTTGCAGCAAAAATCTGCGATATTTGGGTACTTCTTGCTTTGTAGTAGCATCGTGGGTACAGTATGTATTGTTTTATTGATACCTACATATGTTTGTAATTATTGACAGCAGTGTTAATTTATTTAAATTCTTTCTTAGAGATTAGTTTTCCGACTAGGTTGCTATGCTAACATATCGCCGCATTAGCATTTTTGTTGTTCATAAACCGCTAACACTAATTGTACAACAGTGCAGAAAATATGGTTTTGTTAACTGTCTGTTAAACATAATTAAATATGTTACATTTAGAAAAGAGTGGGGGGTGTACTGTAGTGGCTGGCACCAGAATGTTGGCAGCAGATGCTTGGTGTTATGAGTTGTAGGTAGGGTCTCTATCCATCGGACTTGTTTGTCTGATGCATCAATTTAACTGGGATCTGGGGAGTTTGTCAGTGGCCATTAGCTCTTTGCCTGCTGGGCTGGGCTTGGTGGGCTGTTGCTGAATGGTGTATGTCTATGTAATAAATTATATAATGTTTAAGTTCTGTTTTTTTTTATTATTATTATAAAAATAGTATGCATTGTATTGGATTGTTCTCTGTTTAACTCTGCTCTAAAATACTGAAATGCAATCCTCTGACATTTCTAAACCTTAATCCATAAATATTAAATATTACCAAAAAATGTGTAAAACACTTGCATCGCTGACATAACGGTAAAAGTGATTCACAAGAGCATATAATTGATTTGTATAACAGAGGGGCCTCAAAAACATTTGACACCTCTGTTGCAAATCACAAAGACGTGCCGTGGTTCATGCCAGACTCACAAGTGTGTCACGACAGCGCAACTAATGTGTCATAGTGGAAGCCTAGCAGAAGCCTGCATGGTTAGTGCCAGAAATCTTTTTTGAAGAGGTGATAGCCATGAACATTTAAATATCTGAATACCATTGGAACTCAAAGCTTTTCAGATTTAAAGATTTGCTAGTTATTTCGAATATATTTATTTATTTATTTATTTATTAGTATTATGTATTCGTGGCTCAGTAATTGGTGTCTCATCTGCCATGAGGAACACATAGGTTTCATTCTCAGCCAAAACCACAGCCACTGGATGCAGTAATCACCCCAAGCCCGGATAAAATGTGGGAGTTGCATTAGGAAGGGCATCCGGCGTAAAACCTGTGCCATGTTCTATGCTGATTGGGTGGTCTGCTGTGGTGACCCCTTAACAGGAGCAGCCAATATATATTATTATTATTATTATTATTATTATCTGATAAGTTTCCTTAGTTTCCACATCTTCTAATAGATTTACATTACATTCTCCCTCTTCACTCTGCTACCTTATTGTATATTCTTTGTGATTTACCACTACTGTAATGCTGAAGTTCTATCTATCTATCTATCTATCTATCTATCTATCTAACTTTGTAATCAATTTTTTTTAACTGGACCTTTAATCAATTCCATTCAAGTTGAATACTTAAACAATGAGGCTTCACAGATATATCTATTAAAAACAAATCAAATGTCCCAAAATAGCTAAGAATAATAAAAAAAAAGTTTGTACTTTGTCAAGGACACAGAACTGTTTATTTTAGTAGGGAAAGTATTTTTGCTCATTTAAATTGCTGACTTCATAAAAAATCTAGTTAGGATTTTTGTTTGTTTTTCTTAACTTTTGATGAAGAATTATCACAGCTGCCAAAGTTGGTTTAACTCTGCACATGTCAGGCAAAGAACCTTACTGCTGCTATTTACCGTTTTTTCACTCTCTGCCAAATACTGAAGGTCACTTACCCAGAAACTAGTTTTGACAGTTGTTTGACAGCCAATGTGTGCAATTTTCTTCTGTTCCTTGAGTGTGTAGATTTTAAGAGTGTACTATATATATCCAGCACATATACCCATTAAAAATCGTTATGTTTTAGACACAAGTCATGCGTAAAAGTCACTGCCCCCTCTTTTAATTATATATTTTTTTCTTAGATCATATTATTTTTATAAGGTGTTTACACACACACACACACACACACACACACACACAAACAGCAGTTTTTAAAAATATGTTCTATATGGTTTCTTGGAGTCACATTGGTGTTAAAAAACACAAATGCCTAAATACAGCATGTCAATTTATTTTTGTTATATTAGTGTGAATTCTGTGTGGTTTTGCAAAACACTGAACCTCCTTCTTCCACAGCTTTTTAACAATGGATAAATTAGCCTGCAGTTATGTTTTCTGCCATGCATATATGCAATATTGTTCTTTGAAGTTTCATTTTTAAAATTATAGCAACCATTTTTTTTAGAAGAGTTGCCATGTGTTTCTAAAGTCAATAGAATGTATTTGACACATACAGAATCTTTACCCCAATAGACTTCTGTGCCTCCTGATTACTTCACCCCTGTTTTTTTCTGTTGCTATAAGTTACTGATTGCAAATATTTCCTGGTTGTGATTTTCTTGAACAGGATATCAAGATACTGGGAATGTTGGAGAGGTGTCAGTAGTATAAGGGTCTTAAAGTAACATCCATATTATTTTCACATGAAGCTGTTCTTTGGCACTATCTGAAGTAGGCTCCTAATTCCATTGTGTCTGTATAATAACAATACAGGCTTCTTCTTCAATACACACCTAGACATTTTGCTGCTGAGCATGATGAGACTTGGATGAAAATCAACAACTGCTAATTTATGACTATGGTTCTGTCCCATAAAAAATGTGGGTTAAATCATTCAGGTGAGACCTTGTCCTTGACAGAGTAGTTTAAGTACTGTGCAGTAGCTTGCGTATTATTCATGAGTAACAGAAAAAGGGATGCAACATTTGACTTTTAGTCTCTGTGCCAGTCTGTGATGATAAAAAAAAAAACAAGAAGTCAATTTTATGACAAAGATCTCAGTTTGCCGGGCAGGCTACACTATATGGCCACAAGTTTGTAGATACCTGACCATTGCACCCAACATCACAAAAAGTTGGAAACACACTGCTGTCTAGGATATCTCTGCATGCGGTACAATAATTTCCTATTACTGGAACTAAGGAATTCTCCTGTGACAATGTCCCTATGCACAAAGCGATGTCCATAAGATTGATCTCAACCCAATTGAACACCTTTGGGATTAACTGGAATGCCGACTGTGCTTAAGGCCTTCTACTTTTGATATCACTCAAATACTCTTGAGGCTAAAAGTGTAAATCCCCACAAAGACCAAATTTCCCAAAGGTTGCCCTTTGTTAAACCTCACTGTCTGTGTTCTGACTTCTCACACTCTCTACTCACCACAAACTACTGTGCATTCATTGGATTCTCTGTCCTAGCTGACTGACTGCATGCTGTTTGTAGAAGAATATTGTGGCGTAGGCGGGGCGGTGGCTGACGACCATCATGCCTTGCAGGAGGGGTTTCTGTGTGTTCACCCTGTTGGGGAAGGTTGTTTGAGTTAGTGGCTTCGGCCATGTTTGTGTGTGTTAAGTGTGTGTGACCTGTAAATGTGCTCCGGTTCATGCTTGGGCTGAATTGTGTGGGTCTCGGGTGAATGTGCTGCTCATGCTATATGCTGTGTGACGAAATAAACTTCTCCCAGCCATTTGCATTGGGTAGCAATCAAGCTCACTCGTCTCTCCAAGATCCTTCTAGCAGTAAAAACGCTACAATATGTTTTCATCTGAATATTGTAATCACATGCTTAGTAGAGTGCATCAGTATTAGTGACAATAAATAACACTGAAAAAAATCTTATAATGAAGAAGAAGAGAAATCTAAAAATCTCAATGCGTCACTGGAAAAGAATTCACCCACTAATGTTCTTTTAAGATTTTAGAGCATGTTGTAATACTTAAAAACTATTTCAGCTTTGAAACTATTTGGGCTTCAGTGCTCTCAAATCAAAGGCATTAGCATGAGCAATAAATTTTAATAGGTTTAGGCAAAACTATGCGTTAGAATTGATGACAAAAAAAAATCTTTGAAGAATTCAATGGGTAGAAACCTATGTTGACCCTGGTGTACAGTACAATGATGTCATTTTTTCTACTCAGTGGAAAACCTCATGTTCAATTATTATTGTTTTTAAAGCAACTGAAACTGAAACGATGTTACTGTATGAAATGAAAAAAATGCAGGTTTGATTCTGTATTGACTGTTGATATGGACTGTTAAAATGATTTGTGCATAGTTTAAAATAATAAACAATCAAAAAAAAAAAAAAACACTTTACGCTTGCTTCACCCAGTTGTACAGACTTAATAAAAAAAAACGATTTTCTAAGGACTGGCTTTCGATTGCCCCCTTTAAGAGATCAGTTCTGCATCTGGAAAACCAAAAAAAAAAATGCAGATTATTTTTGTAAACCCCTTCATATGATCAGACTGAACTATTTTTTTTTACAGTAATGTTACACTTTAATAGCAATGGATTCATGCACTCCTAAATTATACATGTGGAAAGCTTTTGTCTTATTGCCCAGAAATCACAAGCATGAATCCTGATGATGCCATAGCTATTAGTCATGAGGCAAAGAACAGTGCCTTGCAAAAGTGTTTGAACTTTTCCACATTTTGTCTCTTTATAACCACAAACATAAATGTATTTTATGGGGTTTTTATGTACAGTAATAGACCAACAGAAAGCGACACATATACTGTAGTACAGTAATTGTGAAGTGCAAAGAAAATAATAAATAGTTTTTAAGACTTTTTACAAATAAAAATCTGAGAAGTGTGGCGTGCATTTGTATTCCGCCCTTTTTTACCCTGATACCCTAACTAAACTACCAACTATGGCCATGTCTACATGTAGCCGGGTATTTTTAAAAACAAGATTTTTCGCCTTTTTTTTTTCGCCTGCAGTTTTCGCCTTTCGTCCACAGTTTTGGTCATTGAAAACAGAGCTTTTGGAAAACTGCGTCCCAAGTGAAGATTTTCCAAAACTCTGTTTTCAGTGGTGTTGTGTGGACTGGGAAGATTTTGGCTTGTTGTAACATCACCTTGTGGCAAAGATGTAATTGTCTATGTGCTAGTCTCCTTGATTTGATGTCAACTTTGTTAATGAAGATATTTTGTGCAATAGTGGACTTACGCACAGTAAACTAGTGATTATGTTAACGTACTGGACTTTTTACATGCATACACATACATCGTACTGTGTATGACTGTGTATGTGACAAATAAAATTTGAATTTGAATTTGTAAATACAGTAAAGGTCACTTACCAGTTATACTGTTCTAATGATTAAAAAAAATATTGTCACATGACCCTACAACTCATCACCATGTGATATTGTGCCATCACAGGGTATATAATTAAAAACAGAAGTCACAAGTGACCACAAAGGGACATACTGTACAGTTAATATTTGGTGAACCTACAGGTTTCTCATCTGCCATCAGAAGCCCGGGTCCAATTCCCAGTCAATGCCCAAACCACAGCCACTATATGTAGTGTTGGTCCCAAGCCCTGATGAAATAGGAAGGTTGCATCAGGAAGGGCATCTGGCATAAAACCTGTGCCAAGTTGTTGTGGGGATTGGATGGTCCGCTGTGGTGACCCCATGACGGAAGTAGCCGAAAGACTAACAACAACAGGCCATGTAACATCTTTGGTCCACCACAAAGTTTTTGACCATTTTTAAAAGGGTGCGGGTCATGATCCATACAGCTAAATTACCATAATGCAAAGCCAATCAAATTCACAAAACAGCTTAGACTACTCCAAAAAAAAGGTATGTAACTTTTGAAAACTGAACTTTCAAAGATTTATGAACAGATCATTATATGTTTATTCTTCCAGCGCTAAGTTTAAAACCAGTTTGTCTTATGTGTTCCAAAACCATGGGGCTAATTAAAGCCGTAACGTGAAGTGCCACTATGATATAAAACGGGTCAATAGAGCAAACATATCCACAGCAGTCCAAAGTGAAGGCATGTAAAATACGTATCTGAATTGACAGTGTTATGCGCTCAAATCGAAGTGTTAAGTAAAAGTGTTGTAAAAGTACAAGTTATGTGCCAGATGTAATAATCTACTTTAAACAAGGAGTGTATCTGGCTGATGACAAAAGAAGTATAACTTAATCAAGGTGTAAGATATTCTGACATACAGAAAGACAGGCAGGTATGTATGTGAGCTTCAACCTGAAATAATATCACTGATTACATTAAATCTGATCAGCTTATTTTTAGCTTTAACCATTTCTAAAAACTCTTTACCTGTCAATGATGGGTACTAACTTTCTTTTTTTTATATTTGTTATACTTGACAATTGATTCATATTACCATACAAATTCTATTAGTTATACAGAATTTGTATAACTAATACAGTAGATAACCTTTAATTAACCTAAATTAAATGAGGATTTCAATTATTAACTAAAAAAGCTGTGAAACCCACTTTGTGAAAAGTAATTGACCCTATGTGAAAAAAAAATTGACACTAATCCTAATAACTAGTTGTAACAACAACTGCAAAAAAGTGTTAACTGTCAATAAAAAAAAAAAAGTGATAAGTGGCAATAAGGCTTTCACATCACTGTGGAGAAATTTTGACCCACTCTCCTTTACAGATTTGGTTTAATTCAGCCACACTGGAGGGTTTTCAAGCATGACCATCTTATTTATTTATTTATGAGCCCTTCACAGGTAGACTTGCTTTTATGTTTCAAATCATTGTACTGCTGTATCACAAGGAGGGCAATTACTTTTTCACATAGGTAGCTCTTGGACAGCTTTTTTTTTTTTTTACCTTAATCCAGTAAATGAAATCATCATTTAAAACCTGCGTTTTGTATTTACTCAGTTATTTTTTGTGTGATATTAAAATATGTTTGATGATCTCATCATTTGGGTGTGACAAATATTATACAAAATCAGGAAGGAATACTTTTTCATGGCACTGTATACTGTTTAGGTTGACATTAAAAATAGAATATTTGTAGGCATACAGTATGTTTGATTTGCAGAAAATTGACCCAGGTGTATAAGATGAGCCAATTTACCCTAAACCATATTAAAAAAAGAACTGAAAAATGTTTCTTGTCTTTTTCTGCACAGACATCCTCTATGTAATGACAGTGGGGTAGAGTGAAATGGCCTTCAAGGCTAAACAAAAATCTTCATCATCTAACGATGCAAGACACATTCACATGCAGATGGATCCAAAGTCAATGACTTCTTATTTACAAAGGGAAAATTACTCTCCAGTGCCTGACTGTCATTTAAATGCAATAGGGAGGACCAATTTCTTACAGATGATAAGTGGAAATTGGGCATGGGAAAGATTGATTAAACTATTGGTTTATTCTACTTATGATGCAAAACAAAAGGAAAACCAAAGATGACTCTCTCTCTCTCTCACTCTCTTGAGCTAAACTCTGTGTATATAACATAGTGTTATTTAGCAATGAAGAATGCATAATGGATGATATAGTCAAGCATACTGCAAGGAGATGTTTATTTAACATTTATAAAAGCAGTCTTAGGTGCTGGTGCCATTAACAGTGAGTAAATCGTGTTCTTGCTTCTTAGTAACATGCGTTTGTTCATAATGTTGCGTTTTTGTCCTAATAACTTGAAAGAGGGAACAAATTTATAACTTCAATCATGTACGTGATTACAGACATGTATTTATCTTGCAGACATTCCACAACATGAAGTGCAATGACAAATTGTTAAAATATGAAGTGTCAATAATAAATTAATTAACAAAAAAATAGGATTCAAACACTTTTGAACATGCTGTTTTATGAAAATAATCTGCTTTATCAGATCATCTAATACTGGATTATTTCCCTATCACAGTACCCCTTCCCTTCACAGGAAGCCTTAATGTTAGTACATATGGAACACTGTTTTTAAAATCAATTTTAAATATCAATTAAAAACGTAAGCTGTATAACAGCATTGTCTCATGCTGTTATACATCTTACCTTTTTAATTTATTTAAAATTATGTGATGAAAGCCATTTAAAGTTGAAATGTGCGAAATTTCTACTTAATATGTTTGTAGTATAAACCACACATTAAACAATGTTTTCATCTCATGTGTGAAACAGAATTACTCATGTGAGTAGCAATTTTTATGTAAAGAACACATGACTTTCAGATTAAGTCTAATTCCTGGGTTTCTCTTGTTAAGCAAATTGAGATAATTTATTTTCCAGAATTGCTAACAAAATGCATTGAATTGACAAACTGCTATTTTGATACAGAGGCTGGTGTAACATGATGGATGACAGAAAATAATTAGCCTGTAGCACTGCTTTCTGCAGTATTATTGCAGATATGTCAATAACAATAGGCAATTACCTTAGTTGCATAATGTGCACCAGTGAAAGTTCATATTATTCATTCAGGTACCTTTGCTAATATTGCTGGGGATGTCCTGAGCCCAGTAGGACTAATGCCTCAAAAGAATATTAACCTAAACATCAAGTTTATTGATTCAAAAACATTTAGCTGTTTTAATTAGCTTTCAGGATAATAAAGATGCTTTTAAGTAGTGGAACGACATGCATCAAGAAACAGACATACAACAACAAAAAAAATTACGATTACGCTATATTGGTGTCACCAAATTACCTATAGTGTGTGAATAACTTCTGTGTATGTGTGTGCACTTTTAAAGCATTGAACCATGCTTTAAACAAAACAATAAATACATTTTAACAGGAAATTAACACACGGCAGGTGGCTTAGTGGTTAGAACTGCCTCCTTGCACCTTCAGGGACCTCCACTCTAAGGACATGCAAATTAGGCTGAATGGTGTTCCCAAATTATCCATAGTGTGTGAATAAGCATGAGTGTATGTGTGTGTCCTGCGATGGATTGCAGATGAATCTCCTGACGGTGTTGACGTCTGATGTTGACAAAATTCCTTGTTATGTTAGATAACTTTTGAAATGTATGTGGGAGCTAGTTTGTTTTTTTAGCCTAATTTGCTAGATGCATATTTAATGTGCTTGAAATTAATTAATTTTACAAAAAAATTGTCAAATCAAAAAAAAAAAAAAAAAAACAAAGATAAAATTTACAAGAACATGATGTTATAGAAAAGAATTAAAAGTCATTAAATAACTAATATACCATATAGTAAACAGTACATGCGTGCATGGATGTTGATTATACCAGTAAGAGACGCACCAAGACTTGTTCGTTTTCCAAGTCAAAATTTATTAAAAATCTTTGCCCGTCTTGCGGAACACTCGTAAACCAAGTTACTTGCAATCCGAGGTTTCACTGTAATCTTATTTATTTATTTTTTTTTGGTCTATTCGAAAATGTGAACCCTTGTTCTGGACCAGGACTTTTTCAGGTCTAGTGGGGACACTTTATCAAAAAAGATAAAAATCTTTTTAAATGGGATTAATTTTTTTTTTTTATTTAACTTTGAATTTTGAGCGTGAATGCTTGTTTGACAAAAAAGCAGCAACTATGTGATTAAATCACGTGAACATGAGCAAGAATCTCAAAAAAACAGCATGGAACCTGTGTGATAAAAATTAAGGATGTCTGGCACTTCTTATGATTGGCTGAACCATCTCCTCCCAGCTCTCATGGCAGGTAGGTATCTCCCGGACACTCCTTGCCGGGGCGGCTTTCCCAGCTGGGACCAGAAGCCTTGCCATGGAATAGACAGCGACCTTTTCTCCTTTGGTGGCAGGGTCACAAAATCCGGCTCTGTTTGAGAGTTAATGTGCCGCAGGAGCTCCAGCAGTGAGCTTGCGGCTGTCCTCAGTGTGGCAATCAAAGACATCATTCTATTCACGCCTTTGAAGTCCTGGGCGCATAGCAATATATATATACCAAAGTGATTTTAATCATACCAGTTAATGAGAGTTTTCACCTTGTCCTAATACTGATGCATACATGCATAATCAAAATATTTAAAATGAATTCTTAATTGAATTCAGTTTTAATATATTTGTATAGTGCTTTTAACAGTAGTTATGGTCAAAAACTCTGAATATAAAGTCAAAAATGTATTTAGCTACCTGGAGGCAACAGTGGCAAGGATAATCTCCCTGAGACAAAAAAACCTTAAGCAGAACCAGACTCAAATGGAAACCGATCCATTTTTGTGTGATACCAGATACCCATAACCATACATAAGTTCCCTCTGTAAGTTTGTGTTGTAAGGTCAAAAGTTATATAAATAGGTAATGTGTATCATTTACACATAAAATGCATTTTGCTAAGGTTACCAACTGCTTACTGTTGAAAACTTGGGTACAAAACTGTTTATGGCAGTTTCAGTTAATTCAAACAATTGCAGTCACAAGCCATCACCTAAAAACTATTTGTACCAATGCAGCCCAAAGCCATTTTTATAAATATTAAGCAGAACTGGCTTTAGTTATCACATCTTTATGCAGTCCACGTGGGGCCATTCTCAGCAGCAGTGAGTGGTTTCCAAAAATGAATTGGTTTGGGGTAGAAGTAACACAATTGTTGGTGTATATAATGAAGAATTAAGGAGAACTTACACAATCACTGGAACTAGTAGTCATTCAAATTGACAGACAGTTGCTTATTTGTACAGAATGAATTTGGTTAAGAAGGCACTGTACCAATACAATGAAATCAAATATGATAAAACTAAGCCAAAAGTATTGTATTTTGACCAATAATATGTATGATTGGTATTAAAAACAATTTAAAAAATCTATAAAGTGAGCTATATACGGTATATGTGCTGTGGTTTATGTAAATGTTTACTGATTAAATACATAATGAGTATAATGATGGTATCTTTAGTGCCATGGCTTACCTTTATGGAAATTATTAAGGGTCAAATGTACCTTTTACACATCTGATAAGATATTGAGCTAGAGCCTTTTCTAGACACTTCATAAGCTTGAAGTGAAAGCTACTGGCTAGTAGTGCATGCTCAGATATAGACCAATGAAATCCTCTACATCAGCTGTGGTAACAACAGTTCTGTCAGCCCCACTAAAAAAAACAAATCTTAAAAGATTCCAGCACTGATCACCCTCATACTCAGTTTCAAACCATACAAAGGACATCTTTAATTCATTTGCCAATTCTTGCTCATTCCTTTTTTGTCACTGTAATACCTTTATTTGTTTTAAAGTTTGTTTTTTATTTATTTATTTACTGGTAGCGTGTAATGTACTGTATATAAGTTGCAAGATTTCACACAATCAACTAGCTGTTTCTTCAACATTTACATTTTTCTTCCATGTCCCTTTAAGGGCTCTGTACAAAACAAAGTACTTATTACAGTATAATACTTTTTTTGTTTTGTTTAACGTAATTGTCTAAGGTGAAAGTTGCAAATGCACATTTATATAATGTTTATGTAAATTATTCATGCACATTTCTTAAGATGGGGAAAAGGTTTTAGCTTCACTGGCTTATTATATTCATATAAAAAAGCTGAAGGAGATTGACAAAGCTTAAATGGCACCTCTGATAGAGACTGGTGAACAAGATGAAAGCAAGTTAAGTTTTTTAGGCAAAATGAATATTGATGACCTTGGCTTTTAACTCACAACAAGCATAGACTTTGTAAGAGAAAATCTCACTAACTCTCAAATCTATAGTCTTTGTATTCATATAACATACAGCCAAATCTAAAAGAGATGAGATTGCATTTTTTCTTTAACACCCTTGCTTAATCTGTCCTTCAGTGAAAAACCAGTACAGTATTTAATTCACATTAGCTCTCTGCCTAATGCAATCTCTAAAAAACACAGCTACTGTGTACAAAGGTTTATTTTGGATTGATTTTATGCCTATAGCTACTCTCAAAATGCATGAAAAAATATTTTTATTTAAAGTGTGCTCACAGACTCTCTTCTCTTCTATCCATTAATCTCCAGTAATGCCCCCTGATTAAAGTCAAATGGTCCTTAGTATATCTAAAATAAATCTCTAGACATGAAGCTCCTGTCTTTTAGATACTGTATGTTCTACAAATATTATATGCACAGCTCGGATTGGAAGACTGCTATTAATATGTCTTCATTAGTTTGAAAATAGACATAAAACATAAACAGGCAAAACATAAAAAGAACACAAAGTACTTCAATACCATTATGATAACATTAAATAACTTAACAACATTAAAAAGTCTTTATAATGGTGTTATTTTGGTCTTTCCTTTGGTTGGAAGCATCTTCTTGTAGTGTCATTAACAGAGCAGAAGTATAATTCCATAATTGCGGTGCTATTTAGCCCTTTTAGCTCTTAAAAATCTCATTTTTTTTCTTTTTTCCTTCCTTTGTTCCTTCTTTCTTTCCTCCCTCCCTCACTTCCTTTCTTCCCTTCATCTAGGACAACAGGATGTAGTGGAATGTGGCTCAGTGTGAAGGCTCTCTAACAGTTATGTTAATTTTAGCACAGAAATATAGTAGTATATCAAAATGTGGACATATATAAAGAATTTTAATAATTTAATTCAATAAATGGCTTTCTTAGTTGAGCAACAGAAAGGTGTTTGGTCTAGTATCCAGAGGTCATGAGTTTGCATCCTGACAGTGGCTTAGACTGGAAGTCTAGGAGAGCAAAATTAGCCATGTTCACTGGGTAAGAGGGAGACATAATCCCTCCATATCAGTCAAAGTGACACCAGCAAATCATTGCCGCCTGAAAGCTCATGCATTTGAAGGGGGTAGTGTGTTCCCTTGAGTGTGTGATACAGCATGTGCAGCAGTTCAAGAAGATGTGGTTGGCTGGCTCTATGCATCTCAGAGGAAGCATGTGAGAGCCTTCACCCTCCCAGGCTGGTAGGGTGAAGGCTCTCAC
>JAOTRS010124775.1:0-14754 GCA_028565755.1 Dinotopterus cunningtoni
TTTGTAGGCAAGCATCAGCGTTTTGAATTTGATGCGGGCAGCTACAGGAAGCCAGTGCAGGGAGCGGAGGAGTGGGGAGCCGAGGAACTTTCTTCATTGCACTCTACAGCCTCAATGCTTTCTTTGAATGTGGATCTCTTTTGCCAGTCACAACCAAGGAGTAGAGGTATAAGCAATTCAGGAATTATGCCAGCTTTAAGATTGCATTTACCAGGTGGTCCTCGACCACAATGTACACAGCTGGAAACTTGCTAGATAAGCCTTGCTAGAAAAAACTTGCTAGAAATCCTGCAGTGGTCCAGGATCTCGGCCTTAAACAGATCATTAATTATCCGCATCATTGACCAATATGGGAAAATAGGCACATTTTGCCCTACCTGATAGCAATAGGATGAGAATGCCCCTCCAATTGTAACGGGGCCAGCCTTCCTGCTTAGCCATCTTTTTGAAGGTGCGAAGATACGCCTTTATGTCATTATGCAGCGTGAGCTTAGTGAGCAGGTGTTGTGCATCACAGCGTGGGTCAGGGAGAGGTACATCACATGCTGAGCAGTGCTGCAGCCAGCAGAGCTCAGCCACTGTAGCCTGCAAGCCTTGTGAAAGCTGTTCTAGGAGTGCTTGTTGCTGGATGCTCGTTTCGAGCAGGTGTCCCAAGTATTCCTCGGGGGACCATCAGTCGGTCCATAGGTTGGTGCTCAGATGGCGTGGTGTCCTTGATGTCGCATGAAGGTGTGCAAAGCAGGTAAAACAAGTGGCGCTGAGCAGGTGGCATGATGCAAACAGAGACAGCAGAGTGCGTGCAAGAGCGGGAGACCGGCAGCTTTTTTCTCGGTGGAGTGGACTTGGTGTAAGTCTGCGGATACACACACAGATACCCTCTCCTCATTCAGTGGAAGCGGAGAGGCCCTTTTATGGGCCACATGTCGGGCAAAGATGGCGTTCCCTAATGAGCCAGATGAGTTACGTTGACCTGCCCCCTTGTTAGGTCCACCAATTATGTGTGTGTGTGTGTGTGTGTGTGTGTGCGAGGAAGCACTTGCATGGAATGACCTGCCATCACAATATATATTCTTCTTCTTCTTTTTCTTCTTCTTCTTCTTTCAGCTGCTCCCGTTAGGGGTCGCCACAGTGGAACATTTGCCTCTATCTAACACTGTCTACTACATCTTTCCTTGTCACACTAACCTGATCTACCTGATATACCCCTCATGCCTCCTCTGCACATGTCCAAACCATCTTAATCTGGCCTCTTTAACTTTGTCTTCAAGTCATCCTGCCTGTACTGTACCTCTAATATACTCATTCCTAATCCTGTCCATTCTTGTCACTCCCAAAGCAAATCAGCGCTTCAGCTCTGCCATCTCCAGCTCTGCTTCCTGTCTTTTTTTCAGTGGCAACGTCTCCAAACCGTACACCATTGCTAGTCTCATTACAATCCTGTAAACCTTTCATTTCATTCTTGCCAATACTGTTCTGTCACAGATCACTCCCGCAACTCTTTTCCACCCATTCCACCCTGCCTGCACTCTTTACTTCTCTACCACATTGCTTTGGACAATTGTTTCTAAATATTTAAACTCTACCTTTCCTACCTCTACTCCTTGCAACTGCACCTTTCCCCCACCCTCTTTCTCATTTACACTGCATCTTGCTCCTACTGTCCCTTATGCCTCTTTTTTCCAGTGCATCCCTTCACCTCTCTAGACTTATCTTAACCTGCTCCTTAGTCTCGCTGCTGATCACCACTGCAAACAGGAAGGTACTAAGATCTCTGGTGCAGTCCCACCCTCACCTTAAACTGGTCAATTGTACCTTAATGGGCATGAGGCGAGAGTGCGTAGCTGGGACATGTGGAACGTGGGATTGATCCACCACATAGTTAAGGGGAGCAAGACCTTAACAGCGCAGGGATTGACAATCTTGGTTATGGTAAAGGGATTGATGTAACAAGGGAAAAGTTTGCGAGAGGAGGACTTTAAAGGGAGATCTTTGGTGGAGAACTTTTCTGCCCTATCCTGTATTTGGGGTCCTGAGAGCGCCTACGATCTGCTTGCTTCTTGCAGGCTCTGTCAGGTCATAGCAGTGTTTTCCTGGCTTGAGACCAGGTCTTCCTGTAATGGCAGATAAAGACTTGGGCAGATGATTGGACTGTGGGTGAAATCCCGACGACAGACTAGGGGTGGCTCCGATGAGCTTACAGAATGCCTTCCAAAACTGAGAGGTGAACTGTGGATCACAATCAGAGACAATGTCCTTGGGGAGGCCATGGAGCTTGAATACATTGAGAATCAGACGGACCATGGGTGGTATGGAATCAGTAGGGGTCTGAGGAGGCCTGCAGGAGCGTATACAGACGTTGCATGCTGTCACAAATCCGGAAACATCCCGCTTCAATGTTGGCCACCAGAAACGTTGCTGGGCATGGGACAGGGTTCGAGTAGAACCAGGGTAGCAGGAAAGCTTTGAGCTGTGCCCCCATTCCAGGTCCTGAAATAGCATGGGATTCGCTAAACACCATCCTGAGGTCGTGATATTATGTGGCCACATGGGTGAGATCTGGCGGTTCGTCCAGAGTGACAGGATTGGAGCGTGGTGTGGTGGTGGCTTGTAAGCAGGTCGTGGAACATGATGGGCTCCAGGCTGTGATGGTGTTCCTGGCCCAGTCGACGTGTGGGTTATGGCAGATTAACCAAGACAGGCCCAGAACGACCGTGGCATGGGATTCTTCCATGATGAACAGGGAGGTCTGCTCAGAGTGGTTGCCTGAGGCCCGCAGACCTAGGACAGGGGTTCTGTGAGTGATGAAGGGGAGGTGGCTCCCGTCAATGGCTTGTACCTTGAGGTGAGTCTCCAAGGGCAGAAAGGGAATTCCCTGAGCCTTGGCTGAGGCTGTGTTGATTAGATTATGGTCTGAGCCAGAGTCGATTAATGCCTGCACCAGGTGGGAGTGCTGTTTGTGGACGAAGAAGACAAGAAGTAGTCTTAAAGAACATGTTGCTCAGTGCTCGATCATTCCACCCACTTGAGAGAGCTACTGTCCAGAACTCTATGGCGTAGTCGTAGGCTGAGCGGGAACCTTGGCGGAAATTCAATAGCTTGCGTCCCGTTTCTCTGCCATGACATGAGCGATCAAACACTCTCCTTATCTCCTTAGAAAAGAACTCAATGTTTGAGCAACAAGGGTCATGGGCTTCCCAGAGTGCCGTGCTCCATGCTCTGGCTCTTCCCGAGAGGAGCATGATTACATATGCCACCTTGGAGCGTTCGGAAGTAAAGGTGGAGGTCTGCAGCTCAAAAATCAATAAGCACTGCAAGAGGAAGGAGCGGCAGGTGCCTGGATTTCCTTCATAGGTTGGGGGGGAGGGGGGTTCACGTTGCATGTAGGAGTCCCTGCCTGGCGCCGGAGAGAGCTGGAGCCGTTCGAGTTGGGTAGTGACGTCAGAGAAGGCTTGCTTGGTGCTAAGCAGCTCCTGCTGGTGTGCTCCGAGAAGAGTGCTTTGACAGTCCAGCGCTGATGTCATGCAGTCAACATCTGCTGAATTCATATCGCTGACTTGATTATTCTGGCACGGGGCGACTAAGACATGAGCCGTAGTCAAAATAGGAAGCGTGAGATCAAAGCCGGGAAATCAAATAGTGAAGCGACAGTCCAAAACAAGAGATGAGAAAACAAGGAAACAATCAAACTTGGCAACGTGAAGGCGAGAAAACAAAACGCGAGAGAATCGAAGCAAAAACACTCAATAATCCAGCGATTTAAGCATCACGCAGCACAAACTTTTTCTTTCTTTTTCTGTCTGTAGTTTTTATAATACAAGGTACCAAAAATCAGCCTACACCTTTATATCAACGTAGGCGTGGCAAATCATAAAACACTAACAATTTGCTCAGGTATCTTGACTCAAGACCACTTAAAGCTTTACCTTTGACCCTGGAGGCTACTTCCATACATGTTAGATCAAAAGAAAACGTCTTTGGTACCTCTAAAGGGGGGCCATCATCACAGTCTCACAAAATAGGACCCTTTTGCTCACGCTTACTTGTTCTGTGTTTTTCTGTAAACAGTTACTTTTTGTATAATTTCTGCTGCTTCTCTGATTGGCCGTTAAGGTGCTGTCGTGTCTAGTTCTAGTTTTGGAACTTTTTTAACTACAACAAATGTACACCTTTGCAGGTAAAAGATATACATTAAAGGTGTGAACATGTACACCTGACATAAGGAGCAGTGCCTTTCCAGTTTGTTAGCTTTATTTGTGAGCGTGTACACCTCCCTGTGAATGAGCTGTTGCTATAGAAACTGAGGTTTATTATAGATTACAATCAATAGCCACTGCTATAGAATGATGGCATATTTTAAAATGAATAATAAAGTAACAAAAAACTGTTTACTTTTAATGTATTAATAAATTAATAAACTAATAGAATAGATTAATAGAAATGTTGTTAATAATTAACACATTTTTGTAGGTTAATGCTATTGATTGATTTAACTGCCATTATTTTACAGAAAACGTCTCATTATGTGTGTGTGCGTGCGTGTGTGTGTGTGTGTGAGGAGAATTTCGATTGTCACTCTGAGCCAGAGCCTCAGCTTTCTCCTCGTGCTCTTTTTCTTCAAGTGTAGAAGATGAACATAAGTGTATCTTTTCTTATCTTGTCTGTTATTAGAGTTAGGGTGGGGATGGTGTAGATTTGCTGAATTTTTGCATGCGACCTCATTTCTCTCTCGCTCTCTCTCTCTCTATTTCTGTCTATCTTTCTATGTCTCTTTCTATATTTTTCTCTATCTCTCAGTCTTTCTTTGTGTTTTTCTATGTTTGTCTCTATATATTTTCCTTCTCTCTCTCTCTCTCTCTCTCTCGTTTTCTCTCTCTCTCTCTCTCTCTCTCTTGCTTACTTCCTGTGTAACCCACACCTTTTCATAAATTTTCTCCCTGGCAGTGTAAAAGGAGGAGGACATGATGATGATGATGTAGGTAATGTTTGTTCGCTTAGAATGCAGCGATACACCGGTACGCGACGTGTATATAAAAGTGTGCGCGCGCACGCGCTCGCCGGCGCCAGTCCGCGTGTACGCGCGAGCTCGCGCGCGTGTGGATTAAACTCGAGTCCGCACTGAGAGAGAGCGGCAGAAAGCTGGAACGCGGTGAGGGGGAGAATAGATGCGCGTGAACAGGAGATCGTAGCCTCTCCCCCCCAAAACACACACACACACACACCCACATCTCACTCTTGGTGGCTCGTGCGCTCGGCGGTCAGCTCTTATACAGTGGAAATGTGCGCTTGTGCGTTCTTCGATAAAATCCTCGTGCACCGTTCTTATTCTACATCATCATCATCATCTTCATCTGGAGGGGAATGTAGAGCGGATGTAACTCTGTCCTGAGATCCTGAGATCGAGGCATGATGATGATGATGATGATGATCTAATCCGGATCTTTTGATCTCCTGGAGAAGAATGTTGCGCGCGCGCGCTGCAGCATGTGGAGGTTATAACGCGATATGATGCGGCGCTGCTGTTTGCTTTTCGTGCAACTTGATATATATTGATGGAGTTTGTATTTTTCACGAGTGTGGTGTTTCGTGCCGCACCGAATGGGGAAGCTTTTCCACTCTCACCCTCTTCTTCTTCTTCTTGAGGAACACCTCGGGATTCTGACTTTTTGGGATTTCTGATATATATATTTTTTAAAGGGCGGATTCGTAGTGCTGTTTTTATTTATTTATTATTATTTAATTATTTCCCGCGCCCGGAGTGAAGGATATGGGCTGCCGCTTTACCGGATGCTCGAGCAGAATGGTTTTGGGATCGGAGCGGGTGGAGGAGAAGCGAGCGGCAGGAGAAAACCCGACATGTGAGGCTCTCGAGCTGCTCTGACCCTGACCGAGCTCCTGAGCAGAGCTGACATTACACTGATTCAAGGTAAACTTCATGCCTTCTTATTACGTCATATATATGTTATACATATATATTGATTTTGTGACGTAGCGGTCTTGCGCGTGCTTTGCGGTGTCCTGCAGCCGTCCTGTTAGAGTGATGAAGTCATGATGTGGTGTTTGCTCCGAATGCATTTTTTACCTTTAAATCTGGTCTCTCTCTCTCTCTCTCTCGCTCTCTCTTTGTGTGTGTGTGTGTGTGTGTGTGTGCGCGCCTTATCATCTACAGCCTCACCCCGTGCTGAAATCTGTATCAGCAAAGTGTACATGTGCACTCTCCTGTTCTAAGTGTGTGTGTGTGTGTGTGTGTGTTTGTGTAGATAGATAGATGGTTAGATAGATAGATACTTTAATGATCCTGAAGCATATATATATATATATATGTGTGTGTGTGTGTGTGTGTGTGTGTGTGTGTGTGTGAGTGAGTGAGTGTGTGTGTGTGTTCTTGGCAGAGGTCCAGAACAATTATATATGGTTATTTGTTTTCTTTACCTGCATAGAAGGCACGTGTGGGTTATACCAGCAGTGGTTCATTCGAGACAGACAGACACACACACACACACACACACACACACAGAAAGAGAGAGAGAAAGAGAGCGCATTACTTGTCTCAATTAGGAGAGAGAGAGAGAGAGAGATGGAGAAATGAGACAGGAATATGGAGTGATGTGGAAAATGGAAAGAAAAATGATGATAATAATGATGATGTTAATGATGTTGAAATTGTGTTCAGGAATCATTAGTGCATTAGTATTGAGTAGAATAGATAGATAGATAGATAGATAGATGGACAGCATAATGCAGATTTGGTGTCGGCAGACTAAATCGTTCCCCTATTCCAGTCATTTTAATGTTATGAGATCAGAATAATGATTACTTATTTTATAAAAAAAAAAAAAAAAAAAAGAGAGAAGTGGGTCTGATTTCCAGATGCTGAACGTCTCTTAAATCATGGAGAGTGGCTCGTATTTGCAGTTTGGTGTGAAGTTGTTGGCTTCAAGAAGTGCAGTGCCTTTTCACTTGGCTGGTGGTGCTATAATTCAGGTTATGCTGCAGCTGCATGCGAGGTGTGTACTGGTTTCTTTTGGAAATTCCCAACAGGTGTTAATCAGTCTGCTACTGTTTCGTCTTTTTATTAAATTTCCTGAGGGGGATCATGTCAGGAATGTCCTGTATAAGATTTCAAAGTTTTTATTGAAATGGCCAAAAAAAAACCAACAACAAAACAAAACAAAACAAAAAATAATTATCCCTAAAAACTCATTAAAGAAATATGTATTTTTTTCTTTCTTTTTTTTGTTTTATTTTCTAAAGTCTTTGCCCCTAGCCAAACCTCACCAGGAACTCTTAATTACAGCTAGCGCTCAAACACATGCCAGCTTTGTAATCATGTGCACATGGCTAATACATCACCTCGCTAGCTTCCCCAGTTAGCAAGATTAGCCACATTGCTAATTAGCCACACAGCCGGGTTGCACCACATGTGGTGTGTAGTATCAGTTGTAATGGTACTTGTAATAAAAAATTGTTTGTTTTGTTGCTGTTCACAGATTATGAGCATTTCGGCTGTCGTTGCCAAACAGATTTTAAAAACAAAAGCATAAAAAACCCTCTACGTTTACAGAGCACCAAGAGCTGAATGTTAAAACCCTTTGAGGTTCTAGCTAATTAAGATGAAAATAATGAAAGGTAATTTAAATAATAATAATAATAATAATAATAATAATAATAATAATAAAATAACTATTGGTTGTTTCTCAAGTGAAACCATTAGTTTCAGTTCTGACTCTTAAAACAAGAGAGTTTTATGACCAGAAGTGGTTCTGAGTTCTGAAGCCTGTTCTCTAATTTGTCCATAAACAAACCTGTTTTTTTTTTTTTTTATGTCTAGGGCATTTAATGTCTTATGGAACATCATAAAAAAGAAATGGTTCTTCAGAGATTCATTCATTCATTTATCCATTCATTTCCTCTAATCCTGTACAGGTTCATGGGAAGCCAGAGGCCTATCCCAGGAGACTTTGGTCAGTAGGCAGGGTACACCCTGGACACATGCACATATACACACAGGCAATTTGGAAATAAGCTTACTCTGCAGGTCTTTGGACTGTGGGAGGAAACCAAAACACCCAGAGAAAACCCAGTTAGAACATGCAAACTCCAAACACACACACAGACAAGACTCGAACCTCAAGGTGCGAAGCCATAGTGCTAACCAGAGAGCCTTCTTATGTTTGATAATTGCGCTTCAAAACCTTCAACAGAGTGTTTCGTGATCAGACAGAGTTCCAAGTTATAAGCCTAGGAAGACTAATAATTATCCATTGAACTAAAGAACCTTGTTTTCTAGAACTCTAGACCCTGTCAGGCAGCATGGCTAGCACTGTGGCCTCAAGAGTTGATTTCCACCTTGGATCTGTGTGTGTGGAGTTTAGATGTTCTCCCCAAGCTTATTGGGGTACTCCACTGGGTACTCCAGCTTCCTCCTACAGTCCAAAGACATGGAGAATAGACTAACTAATGTTTTTTTTAAATTGCCCACACTGTGTGAATGAGTGTGTGAAGGTGTGTGCCCTGTGTAGCCACCTTGTGAGTCAAGGGGGGTTGTGTTGGTTGAGTTAGGGTGTTGGTAGGCGGTTGGTTTTTTAAGGGTGTTTTTACTTTAGGGACTCGAGATTCTGACCCCTTGACCCCAACTTCTGGTTCATAATGATCACTGAGAAAACAAGCATTCCTGGTTTGCGGCCTATGTTTGAAAAGGTGATCTTGAGCATGAATGTCGAACTTGGGCACAAATCGAATCAGATAAGAAAGGCATTCATACCTAAACATGGTTTTCCATGGTGTTCCTAAGGACATATGAAAATGCTTATGAAAGTGTTTGTGTTTGTTCTCGAGCTTCTTAGCTTTCCTGAGTGTTACTGTGGGACAAACAGGGTGAAGATGCAGGATGCAGGGCTTTAATTTCAGCTTCAGAGGCGGTTATTTTTGTTTAGACACGAAGGCCACTTTAATGTGCACTTGTTCGGCACCAAATGATACAGATCATCAATAAAATCACCAGCATTACCAGCACATGGCTATAAACTGCAGTCTTTAGTGTAGTTTAGTCCTGGAGAAAGTGGATGTGTGTTTTATATTAGGCTTCTATAACATTCTATTGTGTGTTTTACAGAAAAAAAAAAAATCGACCAATTCATTGATTTGTGATCTTTCACTGGATAAATTCATGTTTTACTAGTGTATCAGATTGCTTATTGACTACATGTTTATGTGATTGTGTGTGTGTGTGTTTGTGTGTGTTTGCTGGCCATACCCTTGTAGTAGTGCGGTTCGGATATTTCGACTCTGCTACACTATATCCCACATGCCGCTCCACACATGACAATAAAAGCTCTACATTCACTTTATTGAAGCTTTGCAATTGTTTAGAACCACAAGATGCTTCGAAACGAACTGGTTACTGTGAAGCACGCAGAGGATGTTAATATTTCACACGCAGAGACCCCCACGTGAGCCGGACCACTCATTATTTATGAATCGGAGCCATTAGAGAACCGAGGGAGCTGTTTACTTGCCTTATCAAGCGGTTCTGCAGTGGCATCATCGCCATTAGGGCGGCTTTCTGTGTGTGTATGTGTGCGTGCGTGTCTAGGGGTTGACTAGGTAGCATGTTACATCTTTTTTTCTACATTTGAAGAGATAACGTTGATCAAAAGGTCTGAATGTTGGAAGAGGAGAGACTTCCGTGGCATTACATCATGCCTACTTGGAGCATTTATTTTTATTGGTAGCGCTCATACTACCAAGTCATTCATGCTGCTTGTATTTTTTGTCTTGTCTGTGCACTGTTTTGTGCAAAACAAACTAACTATAATAGCTAAATCCACTCACTAGGGGCACCAGTGATGTGTTTCTTCCCTTCAGCAATAGGTGATAAAACCATTGGTATACATTCTTCTTGCTGTTTTATATAGATAACTTCTTCTGCACAAGAACATCCTTACATTATACGATTGTTGCTTTTGTTATGGCTTTTTCTGTTTTTTGTCATTTTTAATCAAGCATCGTTAATAACTAGCTATGGTGATGATGAAGCATAAACACACAGCATACACATTTTTTTTTAAATCATGGTTACATTTTATCAGGATTACAAAATTTTTATATATGGTATGCAAAAAAAACCTAATCATAATGTTTACTAGTATTGTTTTACTGCATGCTTAAAATATCACAAATACCCTCTGTGTGTCATTCAGGAAGACACTGTCTAGGTAGGAGGCATTAGAGCTAGGTGATGTGCATGAGAAATATATCTGAAATATACCTGAAGTGGAGTATTATCTTCATGTGGTTTATAATATCCAGGTGTGCAGCAAACAGCTGGCCATATGGTGATGTCGCATTTTAAAAACAAAGGAAGCTCAGTCATTCTTGTATTTAATGATGTATGTAAAAGCAAGGCATATGCCTATTAAGCAGATGTTGTTCCACATCTTGTAACAACAATCTATTGTTTGGCTCTTAAATCTTAAGTCATATTTACGATTGGTGTTTACATAGTGCTTTATACCTGTGTTATTAGGAGTCATTAAATGCTAATGTCATTGTGCATCACTTGGATTAAGTGCATGTGTATCCTACCGTGTTCTGCAGATGCAGCATGACATGAATCCTTCGAGGGCTATTTTAAAGACTGAAAGGACAGAGTCAGGGTTTTAGAACGCAGCCGGCACTTTGTGAGTTTGGCAGGAAGTTCAACAGAACCAGCAGAAAAACCAAGAAGTTAATAAAGAGACGCAGAGGCCACACCCCTTTCACTATGATTGACAGCACAGGGGCCACACCTCCTTTACTGAAGCTGCCAGAGACCTAGAGATCTAAGAGTACAGAAGCTACAGATACTTCACCATCCTTCTTCAGAGGCAATCCCTGCTCAACTATAAAAGGTGCAAAGGCCACACCTTACTCATATTAATTGACAACATAGAGGCCACAACTCCTTTACTATGGCAGGTGCAGAACCCAAGCCTTTTTCATTGAGACTAAAAAATACAGGTAACGCACCTGTTTTACTGTGCCAGGTGCAGGCACCATGCCCACAATGACCCACTTTACTGTGATGGGTGTGGGGACCACTCCTACTTTGCTGTGATGGAAGGGAAGACCATGCCCACTTTACTGTAATGGATGTGGGGACCACTCCTGCTTTGTTGTGATGATTGCAGGGAACAGCCACACTTTGCTGTGATGAAAGGGAAGACCACACCCACTTTATTCTGATGGGTACTGTGATCATGCCCAATTAACTGTGACAGCTGCAGGGACCACGCCCACTTTACTGTAATGATCGCAGGGATCACGCCCAGTTTAATGTGATGATTGCAAGGACCATTACTGTAGTGGGTGCAGGGACCATCCTCACGTTATTGTGATGATTGCAGTGACCACACCCACTTTACAGTGACAGGTGCAAGAAACATGCCTGTTTTACTGTGATGGGTGCAGGGACCTCGCCCAGTTTCCTGTTATGATTGCAGAGACCGTACCCACTTTACTGTGGCAGGTGCATGGGATATACCCATTTCACTCTGACAGGTGCAGGGACCACACCCACTTTACTGCAGTGATTGCAGTTACCACACCCACTTACTGTGATGATTGCAGGAACTGTGCTCAATTTACTGTGACAGGTGCAGGGACCACACGTACATTGCTGTGGGAGGTGCAGGGTCCATGTCCACTTTACTATGATAAGTGCCAGTGACCACTCTCACATGACTTAGACAGATGCAGGGACCAGGGCCACTTTATTGAAATTTTATTCGCCTTCTTAAACGGGACTGGACTATACAGCAAAAATATAATTAATAGAGTTACCTTAAGACCTTTTTAATGTTTATCACAATATTTCTTTCTGCTAAAACAGAAAATGTAAAAAAACAAACAAAACAAAAGGAGTAAAATCGTCTTCAACCGAAAATATAATAACACAAGAGAAAATTGTGACATCGATCTGGTGTCTCATTGCCCAGTGCTGTTTGTTGCCCTGAATGTGGAAACGGTGTGTTTTGAGGAGTTTGGGGAGGCATGGCAGGTGGGATGAAATGCCACAGTAAACAGCAGGGTATGTGTCTGCGATAATGAGCTGTCAGCAGTGAGCTCTGATCTCGACGCCCCGCCGGTGCGAACCATGGAAAAGTGACAGCTGTGGCTAGAAATAGGCGCTGTGTATAAAGGCCAATGAGGTTGTAATGTAATTAGACGCGTCGGTGTGTATATACTTTGTGTGTGTGAGGTTTTGCATGTGTGTGTGTGTTTATGTGTGTATGTGTGTGTGTGTGGGCAGGGCAGAGAAAAGAAAATCTTATCATCTGGTGTTAGCAGGTTTCACACCATAAGACATAATTTAAGACATAATTTATACCAGTTTCATTATTGTTAACGCACAAACATACAGTACATCTCGAAACATTCGAATATTTTTAAAAAGGTAATTTTCTTTATGAATTAAATTTAAAAGCTGAAACAGCCATATGCTAAATTCATTACATGTAAAGAAAATATTTCAGGGATTTTTTTGTTTTAATTTCAATGATTACGACTTAAACCTCCTTTACTGGGATTAACAGGCTGGGGGGCCATGCCTTCATTACTGGGAGTGACAAGTAGCAAGCCAATGGCTCCTTTACTGAGAATACCAAGTACAGTAGGGTATCCTTTACTGTGAGTGACAGGTGAAAAGACCATACCTCCATTCCTGGAGACTTACAGGTGGAAAGGACACGTCTCTGTTACTGGGAGTAACAGGTGAAAAGAACATGCCTCCGTTACTAAGGCTGACAGGTGGAGAGGACATGCCTTCATTACTCAGACTGACAGGTGGAAAAGGACTCCCTCTGTTACGGGAGTAATAGGTGGAGAGGACATGCCTCTGTTACTGAGAGTGATAGGTGGAGAAGGACTCCCTTTGTTATGGGAGTAATAGGTTGAGAGGACATGCCCCTGTTACTGAGACTAGCAGGTGGAGAGGACATGCCTCTGTTACTAAGACTGACAGGTGCAGAGGACATGCCTCTGTTACTGGGAGTGACAGTTGGGACTCCTCTGTTACGGCAGTAATAGGTTGAGAGGACATGCCTCTGTTACTGAGACTGACAGGTGGAGAGGACATACCTCTGTTACTGAGACTGACAGGTGGAGAGGACATGCCTCTGTCATTGAGACTGACAGGTGGAGAAGACATGCCTCTGTTACTGGGAGCGACAGGTGGAGAGGACATGCCTCTGTTACTGGAGTGATAGATGGAGAGGACATGCCTCTGTTACTGAGACTGATAGGAGGAGAGGACACACTTCTGTCACTGATAGGTAGAGAGAACATGCCTTTATTACTAAGACTAACGGAAGGAGAAGACATGCCTCTGTTACTGAGACTGATGGGAGGAGAGGAAATGCCTCTGTTACAGAGACTGACAGGTGGAGAGGACATGCCTCCGTTACTGGGACTGACAGGTGGAGAGGACATGCCTCCGTTACTGAGACTGACAGGTGAGGACGACATGCCTTTGTTACTGGAGTGACAGGTGGAGAGGACACACCTCTGTTACTGGGAGTGATAGATGGAGAGGACACACCTCTATTACTGGGAGTGACAGGTGGAGAGGACACACGTCTGTTACTGACATTGACAGGTGGAGAGGACACGCCTCTGTTACTGGGAGTGACAGGTGATGAGGACACTCCTTTGTTACTGAGAGTGACAGGTGATGAGGGCACTCCTTTGTTACTAAGATTGACAGGTGAAAAGACACGCCTCTGTTACTGGGAGTGACAGGTGATGAGGACACTCCTTTGTTACTGAGAGTGACAGGTGATGAGGGCACTCCTTTGTTACTAAGATTGACAGGTGAAAAGACACGCCTCTGTTACTGGGAGTGACAGGTGATAAACACACGCCTCTATTAATGGGACTGAACATTATTTCTCGGGGTTAAACACTGCAGACCTCTAAAGGATTTCCACTCTGCTGCTGATCAGATCTGATTAAGCAAGTCTAATGTCCTCTGATGACTCCTTCCCCATTTTCCATTTAATGCTGTTTCGTCTTTAAAGGAGCATCGTGTCTGAACTGTGAGTGCTGAAAAAGAAAATGCACCAATAAATCAAGACTCATTGGTTTGCTTTCCACTCACACATTTTACTGGATAAAGACTGAAGATCAGCAACTGCCTAAATGTCCCAGACACTCTTGAACCATGACAGTACAGGTTTTTCCTTTCACAAGCACAAAAGGGGAACGGTCATATAGTTAACATAATCCAGAGAATATCCGTGTTTGTGAAATTTCGAAATCATCCTAATTATATTTTTCCAGAAAAGTGGAACGTTCTTATTCAAGCAAAAAAAGTCCATCAAAAATGTGGCATTTAGCCAGAATGAGCAGGAAAGGGGCGGGGCCAGAGCAGTCATTATTATTTTAATAATGTCAAATTCTGGGTTCTGATTGCTTTTAATGTGAAGGTTTTTATTAACATGCTTTTTTTAATTAGCATGTTTTCTCTGTAGTCACAACTTTATTCACAATCTTTACTTGACTTTTAAGCTTGTTTTGTAATACTCACCCTCTCTGTAATAGAAATGCAATTCCTAGAACTGGACGTTAAAATGGATTTTCATTATACGTCCATTAGAGAAAGAAATTGAGTCACTCACGTGCACACACACACACACACACACACACACACACACACACACACACACACACACACACAGAATTTCATTTCAAAAAAATAAAAAATAAAAGTCAAGATTA
>JAOTRS010124901.1:0-14726 GCA_028565755.1 Dinotopterus cunningtoni
GGCTGGGGGGTTTGGGCACTGGCTGGGAATCGAACCCGGGCCTTCCGCATGGCAGGCGAAACACCTACCACTGAGCCGCCAGCCGCCGTACTTACATCTATGTATGTTTTTGTTGTGAAAAAACATAAATGTTCAGAAATATACATATATGATAATAATATTAATCGTATACTAAAACGTCCCCCAGATGACAGTTTGAGGATTGTATTGTCCCTTCAACACATTTTATTTCCTTTATATCAAAGGATACAAAGTCCTCTTTCGGCCAGATGAGGACTCATCGATTTCAGATGAGAAAGGTCACTTTGAAATTTCTGTGCTGTCATTTTCTTGTTGTCAGATGCTGGTGATATTACACCCAGAACCACACGCCTGAACTTGTACGTGTGTATATATATATATACTGTATATAGACTTAGTATATGTATATGTGATCATCTTATATGAGGTCACATTAAGGGAGAAAATCTAAGCAGCTTGTTAGCTTAAGGCCCGGTTTTTTTTTTTTTTTTTTTTTTTTCCCTCAGGTATTTTTTTTTGTTTTTACACACACACACACACACACACACACACGCACACACACACACTGGAGAAATTTTTATAATAGATCCCCTATAAAAGTATCTCCTGAGTGGTATTGTGGTGAACCTGTTCATTTTATGGATTAGTGAGTTCAAATCCCATTGATGCCACAAGAAGTCACAGCTTCAAGTCTAAGAGTAATCAGTCTAACCTCTCCAACCTGGTACTGACAGATCATTACAGTTTTTGCCCCCATTCTGTCTAAAGTAAATATAGAGCTTGCACATGTACTGTATAAGGAACATAAAATTATGGGAGTGCACTTTCAGAGGTACATGCACCTAAACACAAAACCCTCTTGTCATTGAATGGATAAAGATTTTTATACGCGACTAATTGGAGGTTGTGTGTCCTGCTGATGCCACATATACAATAGCGTTTAATAGTGGCGCAACATAAATTGAATTGGACTGGGCCCTATTCACACATTGTCTCGTCTTGAAAAGCTTAGACAGAAAGCTAGAAAACAGGACACAATGGCATTCATTCTCGGAGGACTGACTGCAGCTGCAGGAAGTCACTGATTACTGCAGAGTCTGAGAGAGTATACTGTACTACTGCCAAACATAAGAAATAATGTTTAGCTTTCCCCACTTTATCTGGAACATATAACTAGGGGTGATGGTAGAAAGGTTGAATTAAAAGTCACAGAGTGCAGTACAGATATACAACCAGGTTGCGCTAGACACTTGGCTTGGCTTGTTAATGAGTTGATGTGTGTGATGGTACTGATGATAGAAGGTTTTCTTAGTACGCTGGAGCCATGATCAGACTGCCTGCTTCAGGTCTGAAATGCCTGCCCTAAAGGAACTCCCTTTAATGGACCAAAAAAAGAGCGAGGTCAGGACTGTACGGGGGGATGTGGCGATAACTCTGAGAATCTCACGCGTTTCATACCGTGACCGCATTACCAACGAAGAGATCCACCGCCGAACTGCGACCCGCCCCCTGAACAACATTGTGACTGAGCAGAAACAAAGCCGACCACGTGCAACATAACGTTGGACTTTCATGGACGATTTCCGTGCACTTGGAATTTTGTGAGTTGAAGATGTTGTGGCAAACTGATTATACTGCAGAAACCTCGCCGCCCAATGCAGCATACAGCACAGGAGGAACTAGGTCTAAGTTCAACCAACTGAATGTTCGCAGAAACGACTGCTCCGAGTCACCTCAGCTAGGATTATCATTCATGGATGTACTGTAGGCCTTCTTTAAAACGTTTACACCTTTCAAATGTTTTACGGTGGCTAAGAGTCTCATCCCTGTGCTATGCTTCTGATAATGTCAATCACTTTTGCACCTTTATTCACCAGAAATTTCATCGCAAGTCTCGGTTTGACATGAACGCACCTTGTAGTTTAAATTAAAACCGAGAATCTAAACGTTGACGTGAAAATCACTTAGTTTGGCTCTTAAATGCAACACATTGAAATATTTCCTACACATAAAATGCATAAAAACTGAAGGTGTCTTTGTGGAGTTAGGTGGCCCCTCTTCCTACAATACACTGTAACCTTTATAACCGATTTCACATAAAAGTACATTTCTTAAAACCCTGACAGTCCGACAACTCTGCTACCTGAGGGCGAGCAGACGAGCCGGTTATCAATAAATTTCTCCAGATGACAGTTTGAGGATTGTATCGCCCCTTCTATGTATTTTATTTCCTTTATATCAATGGATACAAAGTCCTTTCGGCGGGACGAGGACTCATCGATTTAAGATGAGAAAGGTCACTTTGAAATTTCCGTGCTGTCATTTTCTTGTTGTCAGATGCTGGCGATATTACACCCAGAACCACACGCCTGCACTTGATATCCAGGCTCATGGGATTATCATGAAGAGCTCACACTCTAAGATGAGTGTTAATCCATCATAGTGACACATGCATGATATCACAGCTGGTTAGAGACAACAGGGTCCGAAAAAGCACGCGATATTCAAGGTATAAAAATTTCCTGTGAAATAGAATTTTTCACTTAGCAATTCCTATGGTTGCCATGGTTTCCTGTAGTTGTCATGGCCATAACATTCTAAAGGCTTTTTTTTGTTTAGCTTTCTTAGTTAGTTATAATGTTTCTTGCGAATTGAAGGTGTAAAAACGATTGACATTTAGAAAAGCACAAGTATGCTGATGAGACTCATTAAGAGCTGCAGTAAAACATTTGAATGGTGCGAATGTTTTAAAGAATGCTGTAGGGATAACTTGTCAAACAGCATTTCAGGCTTAAAGCATGCACGTCTGAAATTTTCCAACTTGTTGGTATCCAAGCACTAGTGAAGCGCTGGGATAAGTGTATTAGTGTAGCAGTGGTTTATATGGAGAAATTAAGGGAATTTCTTATCTCATAACTGTGTTTTGTTTTTAGATTGGGCATTGGTGGTTCAGTGGTAGGTTTCTTTCATGCCATGCGGAAAGGCCTGGTTTAATTCCCACCCAGTGCCCAAACCCCAGCCGCTGGATACAGTGCCGGTTCCAGGGTTACGTCAATCAGATGGTCCACTGTGGTGACCCCACGATGGGAGCAGCAGAAAGACCATCATAGTAACACCAACTGTGCTCTGTTTTTCTAAAGTCCCGGTTTGACTCAAACGCCCCTTGTATCTAGCCATAGCTTGACATTCTGCTTCAGATTTCACTAAAAGTTTATAATGGCCTGAAAGGTGGATTGCTTTAAATCTGAACTCCTTCTTCGGCCGCTTTTTGTCCCAAAAAAATTACATTTTTGACATGTGATATGCTGCTAATGGAGTAAAATTATGATCCAGATTTAATACAGGTGATGCAAAAGGAACTCTCAATCCTTCAACATTGGTTGCCTCCATTACCCAGACTGGCCCTGATGCCTCTATCACTATAAATGGCTGCTGAGCAGACTTCCTCATTAAACAGTGACTCAGACGTTGCACTGTCTGCAGATGATGTTGTTTTTAAGTGGAATAAACAGCCTTCATCTCGTTCTCGGGGTCAGACAGAGTCCACTCTGCCAGTGCCATTATACAGCTTCAGTGTCTCCTCTTCCTCTTCGTGTCATGACCTCATTCACAGTAAAAGCTTATTAGTATTAAGAGAAAGAGAGAGCTCATCCGGCGTGTTATGGGTGAGACACGTGTCTGTGTTTGGTTATCTTTAAACAGCTTGGCAGTAATCATCCACTAGCTCCATTGTTTCAAAAGCGGTGAGCCAACGTTACACTAATGACTGGTAATGTTGACTCATCTTAGTGTAACAGTCTTCCCTTCTTTTTATTTCTATATGAAGTTTCCCTGTCCTTATAACTTTGACCTGGGAAAGTTCACGGCTGTTTAAGAACAGGCACTTATGATTGATTAACATATTTTAATAAGTATATTCATTTTAATATGTTCTCTTTTATATAGCAAATAAACATAGACTGGGTTTAAAAAAACAAACCCTATGTTACATCATCCATAGGTTTTCCAAAGAGCGGGTTCAAAGCTCAAACGTGGGTGCTCTGGAGTTATCTCCACCTACTTGATACTTAAAGATCTGGTTTATCTGCCATTATGGTGGAGCAGGTCCTTCAGCTATTTGCTGTTTATTATCCTTGTGGTTCTTAGACGTCATAGGGCCACCAGGACATTGCTTGAGCCGTCCAACAATGTCATCTTGTTCGGCCTCACTGCGTTTCCGCTCTTTGGCAACTTCGTAGCCATCCTTGAACTGGGGCAAATTTTTTAAATCCATAAATAAGCAAATGGGCGGAATGAACAGAGCATGGCTGTTGTTTTGACCCTGCCTACCAAACTCAGTTACCACCCTCAAGGTGGCAAGCTTAGCATGAGCTTAGCTAAAATTATATCATGGTTATCGTTAATTTATATGCTAATGCATTTGATTGAGCTCAATCATTTATACCCTGTATGTCGTCCCATGTCAAGTCCTACTTTTCTTGTGATAAGTTAAACTACAACACTATAAATATTAATAGGATGATTACTGAGGTTATATTATCTCTAAAATAAGAATGCTCTGCGAGGTTTACACAGCCTTCACAGTAACCAATTCCATTTAGCTCCAGCTGGTTAGCTAAAGTGATTCATAGAAAACGCAGCGATTTGACACCTGTAATGCAGCTGTTGCTCACATAGGCCATGTCCCTAATTATGTACGCATAGATTTATGGTTTAATATAATTTAACCGATGAGTTACATTAAAAATTCACCCCTGTGCAGGTGTCATGAATGGGAAATCTATTTATAATGCGCAAAACTTTCTTTTGGGTAGGCTGTAAACATGTTTGTCAGCTGTATAATTGGCCATTTTAACTGGAAAGTATGTGGGGATTGACTTACTTTTGGAGCCAGTGGTCATTCAAGGAACTGCACATTTTTGCAGAACCAGAACCGTCGGTTGCCCCTTGCAAATAATGGTCTAATTACAAATGCATTATGTTGTAATTTAACAAAGATAACCATCCAATTGTAAGATGTTTAATGAATGTTTATGGAAGGAGTCTCCAGTGTCAATGCTGTGTAGCAGTTGAAAGTTGTCTAGTGTGGGAAAGTATTCAAGATGAAGGGATCTGATTTATTATGTATTGTGGAGAAAAAATATTAAGACAGAAAGGGTGATTAGGAGGTGTATGTTTATAGCTGCTATAGCATAAATTATATGATCTAATTAAGGTGTGTTTTTTTATATTTATATAAAGACAGGTAATGTTAAATTCTTGTTGTACTGTATAAGAATAGGAGGGTTTTTTTTTATACAAATGTATGTCTGTTTTTCATATTTAGCTTTTTTTAAATCCCTGAAAATCTTTGAATCAAGCGAAAGTGAAACCCATGCATCCTAACATCCGCCTAAGATCATTTCACAGCTTTAAAACAAGCATCACGCTCAACATCATTCCGATAACTACTTCATTTGCCCCTCCTCCCCGTCACCCCCATTTTTATTTCTCCTCTTCAGGCAGGATCGCTCCATAAGCCGTGACAGCATGTGCTTGAAAATGCATGGGGCGGGGGGGATTCTCAAAGCGTGTAATAATGCGATGGCATTTCTGTTCACAAGTCATTGAACACAAATTTGCATTGTGTTTGCTATCCCTGGCCCTCCGCATTATTGGTCTGTCAGCCGTCTATCGCTCACTTAAATCATCTGGTGACATTTTGGAATAGGAAAACACTGCCGCTGAAAAACCATCACGCTTTAACTGAGTTACTCGCCTCACAGATAACACTTACAAGCAGTACCATTATGCCAAAAATATTCGCTTGGTGTACAACATATACCCACTTTTTTTATTTGAATTTGGTGCACAGTCTGAGAAATAAAAATATGTACGTCAGTGTTACCTGGGACTGTTACCAGGGTCTAAATAGAGATGTAAAAGTATGCTTGATTTTTTTTATAGTGTAGATTAACAGAGCACTGCATCTAAATAAGACCTGAATGCTGGTGGAAAGATGTCCAAGTGCAAGGCTTGGAGCCCATTCGTGCATGATCGAGCCATCTGTTTGAATGGACTGTTAGCAGAAAAGGCCTGCTGCTGCTTCTTATCCTCCCACAATGCACCACATGAAGTATGGTACATGAGATCGAGATTATTACACCACAGTGACACTAAGTTCTGATTGGTCTAAAGGTGTTGTGCTGATTTTCTTTGAAAAGTTCCTTATCGTTTCTATAGTAACAGCCCATGTACAAGGACTTGTATGAAACAGGTGACATAAAGAAAGTCCATTTATAAATAGGTTATTTTTCACTAGGTGCATTTGCATGGACTCAAATTTTCCACTAAAAAAAGCAGAATATAAATGCATCAGAACTATATTATATATATACACTGCTCAAATAAAAAATAAAGGGAACACTTAGTCCCAGTTTGACTTGAACGTCTCTCATATGTGTATGCGTGGTTCAAGTAAAACCGGGACTAAGTGTTCCCTTACTTTTTTTTAGCAGTATTTTATTTATTTATTTTTTTTTTCATGTTTGCCCCATGTCGGGGTAACATTGGATGACTCTGCATCTTATTCTCCTCCTGTTCCTGATCAGTAAACTCAATGAAAACAACCAGCTTTCTCTCCTACCTGTACTGCAGACTTTCGCTCCCTAGGTATCTACCTGATGAAAAGCCATAGATAGGGTGACAATGCCACACAGAGTAAAGCATCTAACCAATCATAGATAAGACTGGGTTCTTGTAACCAATCATAACACAGAAGGCGGGATTAATCAGAAAAGACAGGAAGTCTAACTTAATGTAAGACTTTGAGAGAGTTTCTTCTGCTGTTTCTTGTTGTCCTGTTATATCTCTGGCTGATTAAACGCTGCACAGCGAGCGGAACTCCACTTTCCACACGTGACAAACTGTAGTAATCTGTTTAAACTCTTTGAGGATGTATCACACCTGATCAGATCAGTGGCCATGTAAGCAGTTATGGCCTTTACATCTTATTACATCTTAAACAGCATGGTCATTACTGTACATCTTATTTGCATATATATGTAAGTTTCCATATTTGTACAGCCATTGTCTAAAACATTTTTTTTTATATTTTGCTCTTCTATTTTTCTTTTTTTCCTACAACAGAGTTTTTCTATATTTTATTCTTATTCTATTCCATAATTTATTTCTTATTGTTAATCTTGATTTTAAGGTCACGAGTGGTCGTATAAGCATTTCATATACTGCATATCATACTGTGTATGACTGTGTATGTGACAAATAAAATTTAAATTTGAAATTTGAAAATAAAAACAAACAAGTATATAAATAAATAAATTAATAAATAAATTAATTAATTAATTAATTAATTTATTTATTAATTTATTTATTTATATACTTGTTTGTTTTTATTTTCAAATTTCAAATTTAAATTTTATTTGTCACATACACAGTCATACACAGTATGATATGCAGTATATGAAATGCTTATACGACCACTCGTGACCTTAAAATCAAGATTAACAATAAGAAATAAATTATGGAATAGAATAAGAATAAAATATAGAAAAACTCTGTTGTAGGAAAAAAAGAAAAATAGAAGAGCAAAATATAAAAAAAAATGTTTTAGACAATGGCTGTACAAATATGGAAACTTACATATATATGCAAATAAGATGTACAGTAATGACCATGCTGTTTAAGATGTAATAAGATGTAAAGGCCATAACTGCTTACATGGCCACTGATCTGATCAGGTGTGATACATCCTCAAAGAGTTTAAACAGATTACTACAGTTTGTCACGTGTGGAAAGTGGAGTTCCGCTCGCTGTGCAGCGTTTAATCAGCCAGAGATATAACAGGACAACAAGAAACAGCAGAAGAAACTCTCTCAAAGTCTTACATTAAGTTAGACTTCCTGTCTTTTCTGATTAATCCCGCCTTCTGTGTTATGATTGGTTACAAGAACCCAGTCTTATCTATGATTGGTTAGATGCTTTACTCTGTGTGGCATTGTCACCCTATCTATGGCTTTTCATCAGGTAGATACCTAGGGAGCGAAAGTCTGCAGTACAGGTAGGAGAGAAAGCTGGTTGTTTTCATTGAGTTTACTGATCAGGAACAGGAGGAGAATAAGATGCAGAGTCATCCAATGTTACCCCGACATGGGGCAAACATGAAAAAAAAAATAAATAAATAAAATACTGCTAAAAAAAAGTAAGGGAACACTTAGTCCCGGTTTTACTTGAACCACGCATACACATATGAGAGACGTTCAAGTCAAACTGGGACTAAGTGTTCCCTTTATTTTTTATTTGAGCAGTGTATATATATAATATAGTTCTGATGCATTTATATTCTGCTTTTTTTAGTGGAAAATTTGAGTCCATGCAAATGCACCTAGTGAAAAATAACCTATTTATAAATGGACTTTCTTTATGTCACCTGTTTCATACAAGTCCTTGTACATGGGCTGTTACTATAGAAACGATAAGGAACTTTTCAAAGAAAATCAGCACAACACCTTTAGACCAATCAGAACTTAGTGTCACTGTGGTGTAATAATCTCGATCTCATGTACCATACTTCATGTGGTGCATTGTGGGAGGATAAGAAGCAGCAGCAGGCCTTTTCTGCTAACAGTCCATTCAAACAGATGGCTCGATCATGCACGAATGGGCTCCAAGCCTTGCACTTGGACATCTTTCCACCAGCATTCAGGTCTTATTTAGATGCAGTGCTCTGTTAATCTACACTATAAAAAAAATCAAGCATACTTTTACATCTCTATTTAGACCCTGGTAACAGTCCCAGGTAACACTGACGTACATATTTTTATTTCTCAGACTGTGCACCAAATTCAAATAAAAAAAGTGGGTATATGTTGTACACCAAGCGAATATTTTTGGCATAATGGTACTGCTTGTAAGTGTTATCTGTGAGGCGAGTAACTCAGTTAAAGCGTGATGGTTTTTCAGCGGCAGTGTTTTCCTATTCCAAAATGTCACCAGATGATTTAAGTGAGCGATAGACGGCTGACAGACCAATAATGCGGAGGGCCAGGGATAGCAAACACAATGCAAATTTGTGTTCAATGACTTGTGAACAGAAATGCCATCGCATTATTACACGCTTTGAGAATCCCCCCCGCCCCATGCATTTTCAAGCACATGCTGTCACGGCTTATGGAGCGATCCTGCCTGAAGAGGAGAAATAAAAATGGGGGTGACGGGGAGGAGGGGCAAATGAAGTAGTTATCGGAATGATGTTGAGCGTGATGCTTGTTTTAAAGCTGTGAAATGATCTTAGGCGGATGTTAGGATGCATGGGT
The DNA here is from genome assembly GCA_028565755.1 of Dinotopterus cunningtoni. Taxonomy (NCBI): domain Eukaryota; kingdom Metazoa; phylum Chordata; class Actinopteri; order Siluriformes; family Clariidae; genus Dinotopterus; species Dinotopterus cunningtoni. The sequence continues at coordinate 9,336 of JAOTRS010124901.1, forward strand.
TTCACTTTCGCTTGATTCAAAGATTTTCAGGGATTTAAAAAAAGCTAAATATGAAAAACAGACATACATTTGTATAAAAAAAAACCCTCCTATTCTTATACAGTACAACAAGAATTTAACATTACCTGTCTTTATATAAATATAAAAAAACACACCTTAATTAGATCATATAATTTATGCTATAGCAGCTATAAACATACACCTCCTAATCACCCTTTCTGTCTTAATATTTTTTCTCCACAATACATAATAAATCAGATCCCTTCATCTTGAATACTTTCCCACACTAGACAACTTTCAACTGCTACACAGCATTGACACTGGAGACTCCTTCCATAAACATTCATTAAACATCTTACAATTGGATGGTTATCTTTGTTAAATTACAACATAATGCATTTGTAATTAGACCATTATTTGCAAGGGGCAACCGACGGTTCTGGTTCTGCAAAAATGTGCAGTTCCTTGAATGACCACTGGCTCCAAAAGTAAGTCAATCCCCACATACTTTCCAGTTAAAATGGCCAATTATACAGCTGACAAACATGTTTACAGCCTACCCAAAAGAAAGTTTTGCGCATTATAAATAGATTTCCCATTCATGACACCTGCACAGGGGTGAATTTTTAATGTAACTCATCGGTTAAATTATATTAAACCATAAATCTATGCGTACATAATTAGGGACATGGCCTATGTGAGCAACAGCTGCATTACAGGTGTCAAATCGCTGCGTTTTCTATGAATCACTTTAGCTAACCAGCTGGAGCTAAATGGAATTGGTTACTGTGAAGGCTGTGTAAACCTCGCAGAGCATTCTTATTTTAGAGATAATATAACCTCAGTAATCATCCTATTAATATTTATAGTGTTGTAGTTTAACTTATCACAAGAAAAGTAGGACTTGACATGGGACGACATACAGGGTATAAATGATTGAGCTCAATCAAATGCATTAGCATATAAATTAACGATAACCATGATATAATTTTAGCTAAGCTCATGCTAAGCTTGCCACCTTGAGGGTGGTAACTGAGTTTGGTAGGCAGGGTCAAAACAACAGCCATGCTCTGTTCATTCCGCCCATTTGCTTATTTATGGATTTAAAAAATTTGCCCCAGTTCAAGGATGGCTACGAAGTTGCCAAAGAGCGGAAACGCAGTGAGGCCGAACAAGATGACATTGTTGGACGGCTCAAGCAATGTCCTGGTGGCCCTATGACGTCTAAGAACCACAAGGATAATAAACAGCAAATAGCTGAAGGACCTGCTCCACCATAATGGCAGATAAACCAGATCTTTAAGTATCAAGTAGGTGGAGATAACTCCAGAGCACCCACGTTTGAGCTTTGAACCCGCTCTTTGGAAAACCTATGGATGATGTAACATAGGGTTTGTTTTTTTAAACCCAGTCTATGTTTATTTGCTATATAAAAGAGAACATATTAAAATGAATATACTTATTAAAATATGTTAATCAATCATAAGTGCCTGTTCTTAAACAGCCGTGAACTTTCCCAGGTCAAAGTTATAAGGACAGGGAAACTTCATATAGAAATAAAAAGAAGGGAAGACTGTTACACTAAGATGAGTCAACATTACCAGTCATTAGTGTAACGTTGGCTCACCGCTTTTGAAACAATGGAGCTAGTGGATGATTACTGCCAAGCTGTTTAAAGATAACCAAACACAGACACGTGTCTCACCCATAACACGCCGGATGAGCTCTCTCTTTCTCTTAATACTAATAAGCTTTTACTGTGAATGAGGTCATGACACGAAGAGGAAGAGGAGACACTGAAGCTGTATAATGGCACTGGCAGAGTGGACTCTGTCTGACCCCGAGAACGAGATGAAGGCTGTTTATTCCACTTAAAAACAACATCATCTGCAGACAGTGCAACGTCTGAGTCACTGTTTAATGAGGAAGTCTGCTCAGCAGCCATTTATAGTGATAGAGGCATCAGGGCCAGTCTGGGTAATGGAGGCAACCAATGTTGAAGGATTGAGAGTTCCTTTTGCATCACCTGTATTAAATCTGGATCATAATTTTACTCCATTAGCAGCATATCACATGTCAAAAATGTAATTTTTTTGGGACAAAAAGCGGCCGAAGAAGGAGTTCAGATTTAAAGCAATCCACCTTTCAGGCCATTATAAACTTTTAGTGAAATCTGAAGCAGAATGTCAAGCTATGGCTAGATACAAGGGGCGTTTGAGTCAAACCGGGACTTTAGAAAAACAGAGCACAGTTGGTGTTACTATGATGGTCTTTCTGCTGCTCCCATCGTGGGGTCACCACAGTGGACCATCTGATTGACGTAACCCTGGAACCGGCACTGTATCCAGCGGCTGGGGTTTGGGCACTGGGTGGGAATTAAACCAGGCCTTTCCGCATGGCATGAAAGAAACCTACCACTGAACCACCAATGCCCAATCTAAAAACAAAACACAGTTATGAGATAAGAAATTCCCTTAATTTCTCCATATAAACCACTGCTACACTAATACACTTATCCCAGCGCTTCACTAGTGCTTGGATACCAACAAGTTGGAAAATTTCAGACGTGCATGCTTTAAGCCTGAAATGCTGTTTGACAAGTTATCCCTACAGCATTCTTTAAAACATTCGCACCATTCAAATGTTTTACTGCAGCTCTTAATGAGTCTCATCAGCATACTTGTGCTTTTCTAAATGTCAATCGTTTTTACACCTTCAATTCGCAAGAAACATTATAACTAACTAAGAAAGCTAAACAAAAAAAAGCCTTTAGAATGTTATGGCCATGACAACTACAGGAAACCATGGCAACCATAGGAATTGCTAAGTGAAAAATTCTATTTCACAGGAAATTTTTATACCTTGAATATCGCGTGCTTTTTCGGACCCTGTTGTCTCTAACCAGCTGTGATATCATGCATGTGTCACTATGATGGATTAACACTCATCTTAGAGTGTGAGCTCTTCATGATAATCCCATGAGCCTGGATATCAAGTGCAGGCGTGTGGTTCTGGGTGTAATATCGCCAGCATCTGACAACAAGAAAATGACAGCACGGAAATTTCAAAGTGACCTTTCTCATCTTAAATCGATGAGTCCTCGTCCCGCCGAAAGGACTTTGTATCCATTGATATAAAGGAAATAAAATACATAGAAGGGGCGATACAATCCTCAAACTGTCATCTGGAGAAATTTATTGATAACCGGCTCGTCTGCTCGCCCTCAGGTAGCAGAGTTGTCGGACTGTCAGGGTTTTAAGAAATGTACTTTTATGTGAAATCGGTTATAAAGGTTACAGTGTATTGTAGGAAGAGGGGCCACCTAACTCCACAAAGACACCTTCAGTTTTTATGCATTTTATGTGTAGGAAATATTTCAATGTGTTGCATTTAAGAGCCAAACTAAGTGATTTTCACGTCAACGTTTAGATTCTCGGTTTTAATTTAAACTACAAGGTGCGTTCATGTCAAACCGAGACTTGCGATGAAATTTCTGGTGAATAAAGGTGCAAAAGTGATTGACATTATCAGAAGCATAGCACAGGGATGAGACTCTTAGCCACCGTAAAACATTTGAAAGGTGTAAACGTTTTAAAGAAGGCCTACAGTACATCCATGAATGATAATCCTAGCTGAGGTGACTCGGAGCAGTCGTTTCTGCGAACATTCAGTTGGTTGAACTTAGACCTAGTTCCTCCTGTGCTGTATGCTGCATTGGGCGGCGAGGTTTCTGCAGTATAATCAGTTTGCCACAACATCTTCAACTCACAAAATTCCAAGTGCACGGAAATCGTCCATGAAAGTCCAACGTTATGTTGCACGTGGTCGGCTTTGTTTCTGCTCAGTCACAATGTTGTTCAGGGGGCGGGTCGCAGTTCGGCGGTGGATCTCTTCGTTGGTAATGCGGTCACGGTATGAAACGCGTGAGATTCTCAGAGTTATCGCCACATCCCCCCGTACAGTCCTGACCTCGCTCTTTTTTTGGTCCATTAAAGGGAGTTCCTTTAGGGCAGGCATTTCAGACCTGAAGCAGGCAGTCTGATCATGGCTCCAGCGTACTAAGAAAACCTTCTATCATCAGTACCATCACACACATCAACTCATTAACAAGCCAAGCCAAGTGTCTAGCGCAACCTGGTTGTATATCTGTACTGCACTCTGTGACTTTTAATTCAACCTTTCTACCATCACCCCTAGTTATATGTTCCAGATAAAGTGGGGAAAGCTAAACATTATTTCTTATGTTTGGCAGTAGTACAGTATACTCTCTCAGACTCTGCAGTAATCAGTGACTTCCTGCAGCTGCAGTCAGTCCTCCGAGAATGAATGCCATTGTGTCCTGTTTTCTAGCTTTCTGTCTAAGCTTTTCAAGACGAGACAATGTGTGAATAGGGCCCAGTCCAATTCAATTTATGTTGCGCCACTATTAAACGCTATTGTATATGTGGCATCAGCAGGACACACAACCTCCAATTAGTCGCGTATAAAAATCTTTATCCATTCAATGACAAGAGGGTTTTGTGTTTAGGTGCATGTACCTCTGAAAGTGCACTCCCATAATTTTATGTTCCTTATACAGTACATGTGCAAGCTCTATATTTACTTTAGACAGAATGGGGGCAAAAACTGTAATGATCTGTCAGTACCAGGTTGGAGAGGTTAGACTGATTACTCTTAGACTTGAAGCTGTGACTTCTTGTGGCATCAATGGGATTTGAACTCACTAATCCATAAAATGAACAGGTTCACCACAATACCACTCAGGAGATACTTTTATAGGGGATCTATTATAAAAATTTCTCCAGTGTGTGTGTGTGCGTGTGTGTGTGTGTGTGTGTGTGTGTGTAAAAACAAAAAAAAATACCTGAGGGAAAAAAAAAAAAAAAAAAAAAAAACCGGGCCTTAAGCTAACAAGCTGCTTAGATTTTCTCCCTTAATGTGACCTCATATAAGATGATCACATATACATATACTAAGTCTATATACAGTATATATATATATACACACGTACAAGTTCAGGCGTGTGGTTCTGGGTGTAATATCACCAGCATCTGACAACAAGAAAATGACAGCACAGAAATTTCAAAGTGACCTTTCTCATCTGAAATCGATGAGTCCTCATCTGGCCGAAAGAGGACTTTGTATCCTTTGATATAAAGGAAATAAAATGTGTTGAAGGGACAATACAATCCTCAAACTGTCATCTGGGGGACGTTTTAGTATACGATTAATATTATTATCATATATGTATATTTCTGAACATTTATGTTTTTTCACAACAAAAACATACATAGATGTAAGTACGGCGGCTGGCGGCTCAGTGGTAGGTGTTTCGCCTGCCATGCGGAAGGCCCGGGTTCGATTCCCAGCCAGTGCCCAAACCCCCCAGCC
>JAOTRS010124939.1:0-14719 GCA_028565755.1 Dinotopterus cunningtoni
CAACTGCTCAGATGTGTAATGAGATAAAAATGTAAGTCGCTCTGGATAAGAGCGTCTGCCAAATGCCTAAATGTAATAATTAATATTACCACAGTTGCCTTATGTGGTAAATTAATCTATCTAGCAGTCACCTGCTGTGGTACATTAAGCTATCTAGCAGATACCTCCTGTGATAACTTTAGATATCTAGCAGTAATCCCCTGTGGTAAATTAATCTATCTAGCAGTTATCTCATGTGGTAAATTTAATTATCTAGCGGTTACCTCATTTGCTAAACTCAGCTATCTACTGTAGCAGTTACACCATGTGGTAAATTCAGATATAACCAGACTGCAGTGTGCAACTTGAGGATGAAAGTCCCTGGCCCTACTTTAGAAAAACACTCCCAGTCACACACAAAGGCACACACACTTAAAGAAAATCAATAGTGATCTCACAGACCCAATGAATCCTGAATTGTTTGGACTGCTGCTGATTGTTTCCACAGCCAGCTGTCAGTACCTGCACACACTTCCTGGGAATTAAACACATTTGATGGCTTGGCATGAGTCCTGCTTGAGACAAAAAGAGTGGAGACACTGTAGATAGGGTGTTAACCTCTGCGAAAAGAAAAAAAATTGTCTTTGAAATGATGCAACCATGTAGAAAATTGATAAGTTTAGAAGTCTGAAGTTGGAACAGTCAGTAGGACAGAAGGAGTGTAGCTGAAAGACAGGATCCATAGGTTTAGGCAAAGATTTACTTCTGTTACTTCTGCTGTTCAAAGGACAAAAGTAATGGCACCCAGTAAAACAAGGGCAAGTTAGTGTGTCTCCACAGTGGCTACATCTTCAGGACCATACAAACTTCAGATGTACTGTGGAAATCTTCAGGACCCAATCTTAACACCCAAGATGTCTTATGGACTAATTTCAAGCATCATTCTAAAGTCCTCAGAACCAAGTCTTCTTCAGGGTGTCTTTGTTATTCGAAAAACAGACAGCCAGAGATGAAAAGAGAGCAAGTTTGTGAAGATTCACACATACCTATTGCTATCTATTTGTCATTTTTTCACTTTTGAGTTTTTACCTTATTTGGAGTTTTGTGGGCATGGTTAAATGTAAAACGCCTGTGTTATGAAAGTGGACAGTAATTAACGCCTGATTGTCTCATATCCTCATAGACACATAAAGATAAAAATGACCAGCAAAACATTTATAAATCTCCGATAGAACTTTTTGTTGAATACATCAGAAACATTTACAAAATAGTTCACTAAAATATTGATAAGCAGAGGTTGTGTGTTATTTAAAAATAAGAACCACCATATACAGTACAGTATGCGTTGCCCAGACTGGAGTCGGCGATGTCATCACTTATAGCGGATTTGCTGATGTCTCTGGTATATTTTTTTCAAAACCCACAGCATGTTTTAAAACCTCTCTCGGCTCACTCCTCATCCTGCTCGCTGCTTGGTTTAATGTTGGAGGATCTCTGTGAATTTTTACACCCACACACTCTATTGATCTCCGCCAAGCAGCACAGGAAGCGTGGTTAAATCAGAATGGCGTCCAGCACCGTGAGGTCTGATTAAAGTAGACAGTAGCAAAACACTCCAAACTAGATTTCCTCACGGACTGAACCTCAGGCTTTAATTTGCAGCCTCTGGGTAATACAGGGCTATTTACTGTATTTATTTTAAGAGTTTAACACTAGGTTGGATGTGATCATACCGTGTATATTACATATTTTTTGGCAATCAAAAAAAGGACAGCATTTCAGGATGAAAGTATTGATCTGCATTGTTATTGCATTGTTGCTCTGTTATTCACTGGTGTAACTACTGGCATGTTCTTAGCCTAAACAGTTTTCTTGGTTCCTGTAAATGTGCAAGTTATCTGATTGGCCCAAACTTATATACACTGTACACAGCCACTTTATTAGGAATTCCTGCTTATTTTTTATATATTCCACCAAACATGTAGCAGCATGAACATTGTATAAAATTAGGCATACACAGCCCCCACTCTGTCAGAGCTTTTCCATGATTTAAAGGGTTAACTCAAAAAGCCACTCTTTACAAGAATAGTGATCAGAAAAGCATCTGGAACCCCAGGAGTCACCGCGTGAGGCCGGAGATCACATGACGTTCCACTCCTGTCAGTCCAGATCGGGAATCTGATGCTCACTGGCTCAACAAAACTTAACATTGGAGAAAATCTTTCGGATATATTTATTCATTTCACATCTCACGAATGAATAAAATAATTAAATAAAGGAAGAAATAAACAGCCCCGAGGAAGAATGAAAGAAAGGAAGAAGCGCTTGGCAATTAGCGGCTAATCTCACTCAGTCTCCTCGTGCACTCTTCCTTTTATATTATCTGTTCACTAAACAAAGCCTCGCACTGGCAGGAAGCCCGAACTGAGCACCTCCGAGACCGACAAAAACACGTCATTCTTATTCACTCCTTTAACCAACTGATAAAGCGCACGCACAAAGGCAGGGACGAGCAGAGAGGAAGGGCTCCGGCTCCCCGAGAGTGCATCTGCATATTATTTTTCTGTTGGAGAAACTCCCAGAGCGCTCGGGCCGCTACTCCTCACTGCACTCCTTTAATTAAGCTGAACGATTTGCTGTGCATCTTTTTTTTGTATTTCTTTGTCTAGCATAAATAACTTTCACGCTGCAGCAGAACACTGGGGAAATCACGGAGCATGATGCTGCTCTGAGCAACCACACAGAAGTGATCAATTAACTGCCTGAGAGCCGGGGTCTCACCGACAAACATGAAAAGGAAAAACACAGAGTCAACAAAACCGCTTCTGAATCAAAATCAATTTGCAAAAAGGTGAACATGAGGGAGGCGTGGCCTGCGCATGTCTCAGTCTCAGTCCTCTATCCTGACGATATCAGAAAACACCTCAAAAATCACCTCCGACACTGGAGACTCCTTCCATAAACATCACCATATCAACTATTAGACGTGTCGTAAGTCCCTTTGAACAAGCTGTTACTATGGAAACGATAACATATTAAACCAAATAGCTGGAATCTGACCAATCAGAATCCAGAATTCGACAGAACATTTGAAGTTTAAAGACACAGAGCTGCACTTACCATTGATGCAAAACTCATGAGGCTCACATAGATCATCCTCGAACAGGCAGCCTGAAAACAAGCACACACACACACACCATTAGAGGAAGGAGCACAGCGGTATTTATAACAAGCTGACAAACTGAAGAGCATTAAAGGTCAGCGTGTACACGCGTTAATGAGACGCGAGTCTTTGTTCATTACTGTAAACGTAATGGGATTCTGACACGTACTGTAAATATTGTCATTGTGTCTGCGGTGGGAGGAACAGTTTATTAAATAAATAAATGAAACTTTGACCTTCATCTGTGTGCTGAGAGCAACAGGTACCACGGAAAAGTGTGTCTCATGAACTACTGTATATACTGTACTTACAGTAATAAATTTAACTAACTATAATAGATTATAAATACTATAACAACTATACAAACTGCACTTACTGTAATAAACTATGCATCTTGCAATAAACTATACTAACTATAACACATTATACAAACTGTTCAACTATACATACTTTACAAATTGTAAAATACTGTACTAGCTGCAATAAATAATACATAATGTAGATAATATAATAATAGTTTATTAGCCAAGAATGAATAGTGTTTTACATTTAGTACAGTTTATTACAATCAATACAGTTTATCAGAGTAAGTCGAGTATGTGTCGTGTACTACATTTCGTACAGTTTATCACAGTCAGTATGGTATCTACTGTACTATAGTTTATTATACTGTAGTTTTGTATGTAGAGTTTATTATATTGAGTACAGGCAGTACAGTATGTACAGTTTATAATAGTATTTTTACATTATTATAGCAAGTTAGTACAGTATACATACAGTTTGCATTATATATTACAGCTAGTATAATATTTCACAGTTTGTGTACAGTATAAATAAAGTGTTAGAGGTAGTGTAGTGTATTGCAAGATGTATACTTTATTACAGTTATTACAGTTTATTGCAGGAGGTATTTTATTTATTTATTATCACTATTTCGCAATAAACTGTATAGTTTTGCAATAAAGTATACTAACTATTACATTCTATATATAATAATGTTATAATAACATTATTCTCACAGTTCAATTATGCATACATTACAAACTGTAATATATGATGTATACTGAATGCATGCCATACTAGCTGGACGGAACTGTCTGTGTACATTCTCTACCAGCCATAATAACCTGAAAATACTACAATCAACTGTACATACTGTACTGACTGTACTTAATATAAATTCTACATACAAAATTATACTATCTACAGTATACTATCTCTGCTTGTGTTTTCTCCCTCTTCCTCTGTTACTCTTTATCTCTCCTTCTTTACCTCTTTCTCGCTCTTTCTTTGTGTCTTACTTTTTTCTCTCTCTCTCTCTTTCACTGTCTCTCTTGCTCTCTAGGTTTCGTCTCTCTTTACATCTTTTTATCTTTACCCGAATGCCTTTTGTCTTTCTCTCTGTCTCCCTTTCTTTTTGTCGTTCTTTCCCTGTTACTCTATGTCTTTATCTAACTCTCCCTGTCTCTCTCTTAATGGTGTTTGTCTCTCCTAAGTTTCTTCTTACTCTGTCTCTCTGTCTGTCCCACTCTATTTTTTGTTCTTTCCTTGTGTCTCTCTCTCTCTCTCTCTCTCTTTTTCTCATTTTCTATGTTTGTCGCTCTGTCTTTACCTGTCTCTCTCTGTCTCCTTCTGTTTCTTGCTCTTCCTGTCTTCCTTTTCTCCCTGTCTCTCTATGGTTTGTCTCTCTCAGTTTACTTTTGTCTCTTTCTCTCTGTCTGTCTTAGTCTCTCTCTTACTATTTCTTTGCATGTCTCTGTTTTGCCCTCCGTGTACCCCTCTATGGGATCGTCCCCTCTCTCTCTCTCTCTTTTAGGTAAGAGTAGTAAGGATCAGTGGCGTGATCTGTATCAGAGGCTGATTACGGAGACGTGTAATTAAAAAGCGATGGTGACGGTGCGGTTTATCAGCAGGAAAGCGGCCGCCGTGGAAGAAAACCCGTCGTGGAGGTTTAATTAGCGGAGAGCGTTCATCAGAGAGTCACTTCAGTCTAGGGCTCTCGCAAGCGCACAGACGAGTGTGTTCTCGCCCCTCCGTCACATCGGTGCACCTCGGACCGCTAATCACGGAGCGCTCCGTTAACCAGCGCTGATTGGAAACCTGACAAAACTTCAGGGTCGATCGAGAAACTCTGAAATAATCGCGCAGCTTTGGAGGGAAAAAACAAACTTAACAAATTAAGCGGAGGTGTGAACCAGAACATACTGTGTTTCACCAAGTTAACACTTTCACATCCAAATAAAACTCTCATCACACTGATTTATAATTAAATTGTCTAATGTCCATGACACTAAATCTAGACTAGCTCTTTCCGGCTTTATGAAGGACTGCAGGTATTTAGACCCACTGAGACTGTTTCTCTAACACTGTTCTCCATTTGTTCCTTGTTTATTACCAGGCCACTCTTGGGCTCTGTGACACTATTACACACTCCTCGCCCCGGGTCTCACACTGCTACAAACACATATCACTGTCCATCCAAGATGTCCTCAGTGCCTCGACCCCGATACCTCTCATAAACTCTTCACTCACCAAATCTCGGCTTATTTATCTCAAAGTCCCAAAGTCTTTTGGTTGAGTTTAATAAAACAGCCTCCTCGTTGACCTCTCGCTGGTCTCAGTAGGAAAGTCTCTCACTCAGGACACTCTCGCCCCAGGACATCATATGAAATGAAACATCTTGTTTCTAAAGCTACAGTATGTCTGAGTTTCATCACCGTCCTTTAATCTACTGCAGAGATTGATGTTCCAAACCCGATGGATAAATCCACAGTACAGATTTACTCTGTACACAGACTGACCTGCTGATGTTCCAGGAAAGCTGTGGGTGATGTTTCTTCTACCATATTTTACCTAATTTTATTTATTTATATATTTTTAATAGAATATATAAAGCAGAGTCAGTAAGTTGGCACAGCCACCTTACAACTTACAGTATTACTTCAGGGTGGACTCAACATCGCCAGTGTCACAACAAGGACCAGGAATTATATATATACTGTATATGTGCTCATATGGAAGCCTTGCTGGTGTGTGTTAACAGGGAGGCTTCAGACTTCAAACTGTGTATTTGGGTTTCTGATACGTCAGGTAGAACAAAAACGTTATCATTACTTTTATAAGGGGTAAATTTTACCACTACCGGGCTATGGGAAAGAAGTTGCACAAATGTAGAACTCTCAAAATGAGTATATTATTATTATTATTATTATTATTATTATTATTATTAGACCAGGACCAAAACCAGGACCAAGACCAGGATCAAGACCTAAACCAAAGCCAAGCCTGGGATCAGAATCAAGACCAGGGTGAGAATCAGAACCAGGACCAAGATCACAACCAAGGCCAAACCTATGATCAAAACCAAGACTATAACTAGGACCAGGACCAAGATCAAGATCAAAATCAGGACTGGGACCAAATCCAAGAGCATTAACAAGATAAAGACCAAAATTTAAACCAAAAACCAAGGCTAGGATCAGGACAAAAAACAGAACAAGACCATGACAAGGACCATGACCAGGATCAAGACCAGGACCAAGACCAAGACTAAGACAAGGACAAAAGCCAGGATCAAGATCAAAGACCAAGTATGGTCTTTGAAGAATACCATCAATGGTATTTTTTCCCCATTTCTTTAATTTTTTATATTTTTGTGTGTGTTTTTGCATGTACACACAATAGACCTTTATAAATGTATAAAATGATCCTTAAGGGGAATTTTATATAATTGGAATTAAAGAAAGAAGGTAAGAAAGTAAGAAAGAAAGAAAGAAAGAAAGAAAGAAGGAAAGAAACAAACAAAAAAAAGCTAAATGTGTGTGTGTGTGTGTTTTCAGGTTAATGACATTTTCACATAGGTTGGCGAATTTTTACATACAAAGGAAAAATGATTTGAAGAAAGAGACAAAGTGACCTGAATTCATAAAGAACACACACACACACACACACACACACACACCTAATTAATCCACAAGCCAAAGCCTTTTAATGATAGGTGCTATTTCACAAAAAAATAACCCAGTCCTCTCCACACACACACACACACACACACACACAGAGTAGAATTACATTAGGACACAGCACTTTTTAGCAATCTTTTCTATGCATCTTCCTGCCCATCATTACACTGCGTAATATAAGGAATAGATTCTGATTGGCCAGAAGGTGTGGCCTTGTTGCTATAGTAACAGCTCATTCACAGGGAGGTGTAAAGGGCCTTTTTCAGTTTTCTGAATATCTATGTGGAAAAAGAGAGCAAAAAATCACAAAGAACTTCATCAAAAATCTTTAGTTTTTTGTAAGTGAATAACAGCAGATAATAAGTTATTTGTAGATGGAACCTAGAGGATAGTAGTTGGATTGTAGGTGGGTTGTAGAGGATTGTAAGATATTTGGAGGTGGGTTGTAGAGGTTTGTAGTTTATTTGTAGCCGGATTGTAGTCGTTTGTAACTGCATTGTAGCCATTCATGACTTATTTGTAGGTGGATTATACCAACATACAGGGGTTGGACAATGAAACTGAGAAGCCTGGTTTTAGACCACAATAATTTATACTAATAATTAGTATGGTGTAGGGCCTCCCTTTGCAGCCAATACAGCATCAATTTGTATTGGGAATGACAGATACAAGTCCTGCACAGTGGCCAGAGGGATTTTGACCCATTCTTCTTGCAGAATAGTGGCTAGGTCAGTACGTGATGCTGGTGGAGGAAAACATTTTCTCCACCAGCACTCACTCCTCCAAAACACCCCAAAGTGGCTCAATAGTATTTAGCAGGCCATGGGAGATGTTCAACTTCACTTTCATGTTCATCAAACCACTCTGTCACCAGTCTGTCTTGCTGTGTGTATTGGTGCATTATCATCCTGATACACGGCACAGCTTTCAGGATACAATGTTTGAACCATTGGGTGCACATGGTCCTCCAGAATGGTTCAGTAGTCCTTGGCAGTGACACGCCCTTCTGATCAACCACCATGCTTCACTCTGGGCATGCAACAGTCTGGGTGGTGCACTTCTTTGGTGCTTCTTCACACTGTAACTCTCCCGGATGTGGGAAAGACAGTGAAGGTGGACTCATCAGAGAACAATACATGTCTCACATTGTCCACAGCCCAAGATTTTCCCTGCTGGCACCATAGAAACCGACGTTTGACATTGGCATGAGTGACCAAAGGTTTGGCTATGTACATTGACCCTGTGGAGCTCCTGACAAACAGTTTTGGTGGAAACAGGAGAGTTGAGGTGCACATTTAATTCTGCAGTGAGTTGGGCAGCTGTGGTTTTATGTTTTTTGGATACAATCCAGGTTAGAACCCGACATCCCCTTCAGACAGCTTCCTCCCGCATCCACAGTTAGTCCTGTTGGATGACGTTCGTCCTTCTTGGTGGTATGCTAACGTTACCGTTACAGATGCGCAGCGAGACAGCACTAACAATTTGTCCTCTTTTGAACTTTGATATGTCACCCATAATGTTGTGTGCATTGTAATATTTTAAGCAACATTGTGCTATTGCTCTGCTAATTAAACCTAAAACACTCTGCTCTTACTGGTGGAATGTGAACCATCAGGAATTTTTGTTTTTAGTTTTTAACAATTTACCAAGTTCTAGCAGAAAGATCAGGGATATGTGAACGTTTCAATGCAAAATCTGTCCAAATGTTACCAACATTTAACTGTTTTTCATTATGAACCTCTCAAGCTATAGGGTATTAAGCAGAAAATGACTATACTACTCTCTCTCTCTCTCTCTGCACATGTTCTGGGTGTGAGGCGAGAGTGTAGAAGGCTGTTTGGCGTTTTTTGGGGGAAAAAAATCATTTTCTTTTTTCCCCCACTTTATTTACAATAATTTTTTATTAGTAAATGGTGTTTAACATATAAATTGAAAACATTATAGTGAAAGAGAGAGTGAGCAGGACACCATGACCTCTGAGGCCGGTGGGGAAAGTTTGTCTCTCCGAAATGGCGTCAGGTGCGTCCCGGAAAATGGAGTACTGGTGGAGGAAGTGTTGTTAGCGGTGGGAGGGCAGGTCGGGTGCGAAAACACCTACTAAGCCTCCTGAATGAACAAAGCAGTGGTGGTGTTTTTAAAAAAGATAAGAAATGATCTCAAACGTCCCTCCGTTCATACAGAATAAAGAAATCATGAGGGAGCTGGCCCGATTCTGCAGGTTTGCCAGCTCCATGAGAGCCATCCCGCTCGGGTGTAAGATCTCAAGCGTTAAACATGTACTGTCCTTCCGCAGACAAGTTTTAATGGTTTCAATTAACCAGGAAGGATCACTCAATGTTAATTTTGAGTGTAAAATGGGGGACAGCAGTTACACTGTTTTTGCCGCTGAGGTGCTTTGAGTGTGGAGACGTCGGACACAAAAGCCTGAGCCATCCACACGGAGCTATGCAGACGGGGAGCTTGGGGGGCGACTCAGCCGGGAAACAGCGGCAGCAGCATGGGGACAGCCAGCCGGAAAACACCGGGGAGTCCGAGTCTGCCGCGGACCTCAGTGATACACCAGAGCCAGCCCTCACAGAGGTCAGTCCTACACACACCACACCGCCACAGAGACACACACCGCACCCGACGCTGACATGAACACCACCACCACTTGTGTGTACAGTAGTCAGCGCTGACCACGCCCCTAACGTTGGCACCGGAGAGGCACATTATTGTAGCAGCAATACTAAAAGCTGAGTGTATAATCAGTTAGAGTTTTGCTAATGTGTTTACTTGTTTTGAGAGCCATTATGCTGTGTGGAGGCTTTTGTTTTTGTCATCTCTGCAACCATCAACATACTATTTTTACCACTAATTGGTTAAAGGTAATAAACTGTATTTATTCTAAAGCACAAACACTTATATTGTGTCTCAGTAACCACAAACAAGACATATAAAGTTTACCGTGTAAAACTTTACAAAAGGATTTACAGGAGGGGACATGTCCAATTTTCTATAAATATAGCTCTCAGGACAGGTGTGTAAGATGTTTAGTTTTACAGTGCTGTGCAAAAGTATTCACACCCCGCGAACTTTCCCACATTTTATGTGAAATGTTACACAAACCTAAATGTATTTTATTGTGATTGTATGTGACAGACCAACTCAAAGAAGCGTATAATTTAAAAATGGAAGGAAAATAATAAATGGTATACATATATTTTTTTTTACAAAAAAATATCAAAAAAGTGTGCCGTGCATTAGTATTCCCCCCCCCCCCCACCTTACTCTGATACCCCTAACTAAAATCCAGTGGAACTAATCACCTTCAGAAGTCCCCTGATTAGTAATAAATAGAGTCCAGCTGTGTGTAATTTTATCTCAGTATAAATACAGCTGTTCTGTGAAGCCCTCAGAGGTTTGTTAGAGAACATCAGTGAACAAAACAGCATCATGAAGCCCAAGAAACACACCAGACAGGTCAGGGATAAAGTTGTGGAGAAGTTTAAAGTTCCTTCATGTAGCAGGTGATATGGAACCTACTGTAGCTCCTAAAGGAACGAGGTGTCTTAGTCGTAATTCCTTCAAGAGAAAGCATGAGTGATCATAGGAGCATGTGGGATTTAGAATTCAGAATCCATTATAAGCATACACCATTGATTAGAATTCCTTGGGGTAAAAAAAGAAAAAATGGTCAGAATAACTCAGAACTTCTTAACATTCCTTCAAGGAATTCATTTAATGGCAGGCGGGACGTCTCAGAGTTCATTCAGGAAAAGGCAGGATTGGTCAAGGTTACTTCAGGAAGGAGAAACAGGGTTGGAAAGTGTGCACTTTAACTCAACACACACACACACACACACACACACACACACACACACACAAAGGAAAGACGTGTTTTCTTAAAATAATGTGTGTAGTTTCTTTCAAATATATGATTAGTAGTTATTACAAACAGGACACACTATCATACAGAGCGTGTGTGTGTGTGTGTGTGTGTGTGTGTACTGTACTGTATGTGATAACAAGCCTTTTCACACCAGCACTGTCACCATTATACTCTAACAAGGACAGTCTCTCATTTTCTAACAGCATTTCTGCTCCACCTGCCAAAAGCTTATTAAACCAACATGTAGAGGACAAAAAGTTCCAGAAAGACAGAGAGAGAGAGAGAGAGAGAGAGAGAGAGAGAGAGAGATGGACAGAAATAATCAGAAAGAGAAAAACAAACAAAAAGACAGATAGGGAAAGAAAGAGAAATGAAGTTGTGTGATAAGACACAGAGAGACAGTGATATGCAGAACAAGAGACAGAGATAAAAGAGACAGACATAAAAAGTAGAGAAGAGAGAAGAGGAGAGACAAACTGGGAGAAAGACAAGCAGAAGGAAAGAGAGAAAGACAGACAAACAAAAAAGAGAAAGTGTGCTAAAAGAAGGACAGAAAAAAGCTGAGAGACACAGAAAGGGAGGTGAGAGAGAAGGAGAGACAGGTAAAGAGATGAGACAAAGTGGGAAGAATGACTGACGAAGAAAAAGAGGAAGAAAGTGTGGCAGACAGACAGACAAACAAATAGACAGACAAACAGCCAGGTAGGCAGACAGACAGGCGGAGACACATAAAGACAGACAGATAAATGAGTTTGTGGGGGAGACAGACACTGAGATGGATTGAGAGACAGAGAGACATAATGTATACAGAGAAAATGAGGAGGACAATGAGACAGAGAAAATAAGAGTTTCAGACAGACAGAGAGAGAGAAGAAAGAAGCGTGGAAACAGAGAGAACCAGGGGAAAGAGAGAGAGAAAGACAAACAATAAAATAGCGAGAGAGACGGAAAGTAGAAAATTAAAATAGATAGATCAAGACAGAAAAAAACAAGGTTGGGTGAAGAAGGGACAGAGAAAAAGAGAGACAGAGAAAGGAGAGAAGATCTGAGAGATAAAAACAGTGACATAATGTGTACAGAGGAAGGGAGCGGGACAATGAGAGAAGGAAAACGAGAGTGTAGACAGACTGAGAGAGACTGACAAACACAAAGAGAGACGCGTGACAGAAGGAGACAGGAATTGAGACACAGAAAAACATGAAAAGAGATGAGATGAAAGATAAAACGAGAAAGATACTACATGAAGATAAAACGTGTGACAAACAGACAGACAGAGAGACAGACAGATAGAGACAGAAGGGATTGTGGGAGAGACAGACTCTAAGATGGATCGAGAAAGACACAAAAAATGAGAGAGAGAGAGAGAGAGAGAGAGAGAGAGAGAGAGAGGGATTCACTGGTCAGAACACGACCTGAGTGTAAATGAGATCTTCAGCGAGTCATTAAAATAAGCAGCATGAAAAAAAAAGGAAAAAAATTTTTCTTTTTCTTTTTTTTTTACCCTAAAAATCCTCAGATGAAGTGGAATAACTCGTTAAAGCACACACTCGGCTAATTACGACTCCTGAGTGCATCGCTTTAACTCGTTCAACACAATCTGTGTGGAAGAATAAATCTTTTTAAAAGGCTTTCTCTCTATACACACACACACACACACACACACATGCACACACGTTTCTCTCTCACAATCATGATCCATTTATAAATTCATCACTCAGCCGTCATCAGTACTCTCTCATCTGATTAATTATACTGGATAATGAGAGAGGAAACCCCATCTCCTGCACTGTGTGTGTGTGTGTGTGTGTGTGTGTGTGTGTGTGTGTGTGTGTGTGTGCTTGCGTCGAATGTGAGTGCGGTGAGAAAGACAGAAGACAGCGGATGCAGCCGGGTGCTTCAAACCACGAAGATCTCCTGTAAGTGAAGCCGCTGATAAAGTCGGGAGGTAGAGATGGAAAGGAGAGAGAGAGAGAGAGAGAGAGAAGGAAGGAGAGCGCTACCTGCCCACACATTCCTCCTCCTCCTCCTCAGCTGTAACCCTTTCTTGTCTTCTCTACACTGACTTTCTGGATCATCCTCACTTTAGTCACCTCCTCAGAAAGAAGACTAGAGACAGACAGAGATGGAGAGCAAAGGAAAAAAGAGAAAAGATCTACGTATACACCCACATGCACACACACACACACACACACACACACACACACACACTCCTCAGCTCATTATTTTCTTCTTTTTCCTGTTTTTAGCGCTACAGATTCACATCAAAGTTGGCATTTTTGCAAAACCTTCATCAGCAGTATTGTTTGTTATAAAATATTAAAATTCAGTACAAAGACCAAATATCTGTCATCTGGAGCAAAGTTATTATTCCAGTTATTCAACCAAAATATGAGAAAAATCTGAATGCTTTCAGGCATCTTTGTGACTAGACGCCAAAAAAAGTCTAAATATTCATTAATGCCATTCATGCACTTTGGTTTATATTACTGTAGCAAACCTATATTCTACTCAGTAACTATCTACTATCGTTCCTTCCATGTTAATCACTTCACACACAGCAATGTTTCCTGCTTATCCTAATCTACTTCAATAGTGTGAATCCTCCTGTACTTTAAACTAATGACAGCAATCATTGATTCGATTATTCATTCATTGATTGTTTATACCCCATGTCCAGTGCTCGGGCACGAGGGGCCTGGAGCCCGTCCCATGGAACTCAGTTAGTTAGTTATACTGTAAGTTAATCAGCTTACACAGCATGTTTTTGGACCATTGGAGGAAACTTATCAAGCACAGTTAGAGCATGCAAGATACACACATACATTATCTCAAAAGTTTAGTAAAAACAATGTAGTATCTATAGTATAGTAAAAATAAAAATTTGTACTAACATGAAATGAGAAAAGTCCAGTCATTCATGTCCAGGCTTTTCTGTTTTGAAGAACAGGAATCAATACTGTATAGTCAACCAAGTTGTAGCACTCAATCTTTAGCTTTGCTTTGACATAGCCAAGTCAAATTTAATAGCGGTCATGGTGACAACCAAATGAGTCCTTGGAAGCAGAGATTTGAGAGCGTGCATTCTGAAAGGTAACATTAACTACATTGCACAGCACTGGACACTGATACAGATGACATTGGGTGATCCTTGCCAGGCTCTCTCTCTCTCTCTCTCTCTCTCTCTCTCTCTCAACCACACACACACACACACACACACACACACACACACTTACATGCCTGTCCCTCACACAGGGTAAAATTACCAATAAGGATCCGTCAGGACCTTCTGTGCTTCTGCATATTATTTGCTGAGCTGGAATAGACATACAGACACTCAGCAGAACCCAGGCTATGGGGAACCTCCTGAAATACGGCCTACTGTAATGCCATCAGTGCTCTCGGGTGTCACCCCTCCAGACAGCACAGGTACAGTGGAAGTACATTCAGGGTAGATGAAGAAACTCAACAAAGAAACATGATCCCATAAAGATCAAGATAAATAAATCTGCCAACCAGCACTGACCAAAACTGTAGCAAAAAGCAAACTGAGAAGGAAATAATGTAATTCTGTGATAGGCATCTTGATAATGAATTATTGTTTTTTAAATGACTGAGCCCAAGCAAAATTAAAGTATGACAACCTTAGATGTTATATACAGTACATACTTATAATAAAACTGTAAAGTTGGTGTGTCTGTACATTGAAGATCTTTAAGAAAAAATTATTTGGGGGCGGGGGGGGGG
>JAOTRS010125043.1:0-14700 GCA_028565755.1 Dinotopterus cunningtoni
TTTATTCTAATCTACTCTATTATTTTCTCTACTGTACACTATTCTGGTCTATTCATTTATGTTCTATTTTGCATTCAGCTGCATTTTAAATGTATGATGTGTTACATAATATTTTAATTATTATTATTATTATTATTATTAGTAGTAGTAGTAGTGGTAGAACAATTGCTACTACAGCTGTGTATTCTACAGCTCCTAAACTGTTCCCTCCAAAAGTTTTGGAATTTAAAGGCTTCAAGACATTTTTTTTTCGTAACAATTACATGCCACCCTTTAGTGCCAGATCACCTAAAATCTATGTGAGCAAAAGTATAGGGACAGATTATACTAAAGTAAATTCAACTTGAATAACTTGTAATATTTGGTAACATAACCCTGATGTGTGTACTGTTTGGTTACATAACCCTGATGTGTGTACCTGTTGTTGTTTGTTATATGTTTATCCCGTCAGTCTCGTTTTAGGAGGTGAAATGCATGCTTATTTTGCAAAAACTTCCACTTTTTCCTCCTGATAAAGTCCTTTGACATATTGGTAGTGTGTTTTGGTCATTCTCTTGATGCATGCATCCATTTACACTGGATGAGTTTATGAAAACTGGCTGACAGAATGTTTCTGTAGACTTCTGAATTCATTCTTCTGATTACAACCATGAGTTACATTAACAATAAAGTTAGTGAACCGGTTCCAGAAGCAGCCATTCAAGCCCAAGCCATGACACTCATTCTACTGAGCTTGACCAATTTGATCCTTTTTTTCTTTTCTGAGATCCTTTCTTTCTCTACACTTTGATAGAAGTTAACCTTGGTTACAAAATGTTTGCAATTCTGCAAGCTTTCTGATTCTTATTCCTCAAGATCGATTAAATCTTGTGGGATGGTCTCTGTACTCCTTGCCGTCTTCTTGTACAGTAGATTATGATACCTTCACCCTTGCTCTGTGGAGCATGTTGGTGATGTCACTCAGAGTTATTTTAGGATTTTTCTTCACAGCTCTCACAAAAAAAATTTCGGCATCAACTGCTGCTTTTTTCCTTGGCTGGCCTATTTGATGTCTGATTGTTCGTACAAGAGTGACTTCTTTCTTTCTTTTTCAAGACAACCAGATAGATTGTTATATTGGCTATATCCAATACTTGTGCAATGTCTGTGATCAACTTTACCTCTTTTCTCACGTCCATATGGCTAGCCTTTCTCTTATAGATATCTCTTTGGTCTTCATGCCGGGTTATCCTTTTTACTAACAAATGCAGTGTTTACAAGTGAAACCCAGGGCTTCGAGGTGGTATCAAAAACGATTGAGACTAGTTTTGTAACATGCCAGCAGATGGCAGCACAAGGCTGCACGCACACTCACAGGAAGCACTGGCCTTAATAAGTCAGTGTGCCAAAAGACACTTCTGGAATCATCGGCACCTGTTCAGCTGGTGCTATTCTGACCATGTCCGCTACCAGGTATGCAATTTCACCATGAACAGCAAGTTAGAATAAAGAGCAATTTTGAAATTCTGCATTAAACCAGGCAAATCTGCCGCAAATACGTTTGACATGATTTGGCAAATTAACGCAATGCTACAACGAGTCGCTCAAGGTGTTTTGAATGCACGCTTCAACCTGTGCCATGTTGTGTGCAGATTGGATGGTTCGCTCTGGCGACCCCTTGATGGGGATAGCCACCCAACAACAACAACTTTTTAAAAAAAGTTATTGTTCCAATATTTTGATCATTTAAAAGATGGATAGGGTCATACAAATGTGCTGCTCTATGTTTGAAGTTATGTAACACATTAGATGTAAATATAAGGACATAAAACCTGAAATTCTAATCTATTGTTTCATATTTATGTTTTGATCTTTACACCCAAATGTCTTCAGTGTATAGCAAACAAAAGCATAAGCTTTGCAGTTCGATTAGATTCTATATTATTATTATTATTATTATTATTATTCATTCATCTTCTATACCACTTATCCTGTATACAGAGTCGTGGGGGCCTGGAGCCTATCCCAGAAGACTTACGGCACAAGGTGGGGACAGGGCTCGAATCCATTGCAAGGCACACACAGACACACAAAACAGGCACATTGGGAAAACCAATTAGCCTAATCTGAATGTCTTTGGACTGTGCCAGGAAACCCACCAAGCACAAGGAGAACATGCAAACTCCATGCATACAGGCCCAAGATGGGAATCGATTCCTCCTGAAGGTGCCATCCATCCATCTAGGAATCTCTGTAGTCCAACGAGGGACCGTGGAGGCTATTGGTGACTGTGTACGACTGCGAAGAACATTCACACGCACATTCACACACTATGGGGAATTTGGGAACCCCAATTAGCCTAATCTGCATGTCTTTGGATTGTCGAACCCAGGCCCTGGAGGTGCAAGACCACAGTGCTAACTGCCCATTTCCACCCAATGCCCAAAACCCCAGCCACTGGATGCAGTCCTGGTCCTAAAATGGGAGGGTATCTGGGATAAAACCTTATTATAAAAAATAATTATTATTATTTATAAAATTATTATTATTACATTTTTTATTGCAATTAATAAAAAAAATCTAATTCAGCATTGCTTGTGAGCCAACATGGCTGAGCAGTGGAGCAGTTTCCTTTCACGCACGGGCAGAGGAACACGAGAGCGCGAAACTGCGGCGCGCATGCGCAGAACCTAGAGTGCCGCGTCGCTTTTTTTCTGGACACTGGAGGTGGTGACGTCATGGCTGTGGAGAGACCCCCCGCTCTCACTGTGTGTTCTGAGTGTTTCTGTGCACCAGCATCAGATGCACTGGGACTCAATGACTTAAACACAGTTGCCTTGTGTTTTTAATTGTATTTTATTTTTTATTTTATTTCTTTAATGCTGCAGGTCTTGGCAGGGAAAAACGCTCTGTGTGTGAGAGTGTGTGTGTGTGAGAGAGAGAGAGAGAGACAGTGGCCGGTCTTGATTTGTTATAAGGCAGTGCTGGAGAGAGAGAGAGAGAGCTGAGCCTACATGGCCGCGCTGTTTCGCAACGCGTCGCCTCTCTAGGCTGGAGAAAAAATCCCGCTTTCTTGTTTTTTTTTCCTCTCCACCGCATCGATTCGGTGTTATTCCTCCATCGCCATCCGGCTCTGTTTGCAGTTTGCTAGGCGTTTCTAAAGAGAGGGATAGATAGACAGACAGAGAGAGAGAGAGAGAGCGTGGCGGCTCGCGGAACAACGGAGACACTGCGCGCGCCACTCGGCGGATTTGATGAACCATTCGCACCTTTGCCTTCGCACTGAGTGACATCCCGCCTGGCGAACATGCTGCCTACAGGACTGCTCGCCCTTGGATTCATTCTTACACTGGAGCTTATTCCTACCGGCGCCGTTGAAGGTAAGCGGTTTATTTATTTGTTTGTTCTTTAGCATTTTTTTCCACCCATGCATTGTGCACAAACGTTAAATATATATGTGCGCGCGCGTGTGAGAGAAATAGACAGATAGATAGAGAGAGAATCTCCAACGCTGGAGTACCTGGAGCTGAAATGTCTCGACACCCAGTGTCCCTGTTTCTCCAGACTGTGTGTGTGTGTGTGTGTGTGTGTAAATGCCCAAAGGAAGCTTGTTACCATTCTGGGGCCGTTTCCATTCCACTGCGCGACATTGTTACCTTGTCTGATCCGCTTGTTTACAGTGTAGCCCGAGATCCAGGGAACGCGCGTCGCGATTAGACCACAGAACACAATCAGTGCGATTCTAATGCGGATCGAGATTAGATCTGTTCATTATATTACCGAGATTATGGTTATTGTTATTATCATGACTGCTTTTGGGCCAGATTTGCATCCTGTCGCTGTGGCTTGTCAGTGAGCTTGTCTAGGCCGACTCTTAGTTCTTCTATAATACACCTTCACGAATATTAATCGTCCATGTATCATTATCATCATTCGATTAATCATCGCGTCAATCTTATCCCCAGGGTCTGATCATTCCCATTTTATGGGAGAATTAATATATAGAAATGTCTGCTCACATATTCTGCAAGGATGGTGATGATGATGATATTTGGCCTGGGTTAAATTATTCATTTTTGGCATCACGTGATCCCCCCCCCCCAAACAAAAAAAAAGGCTGTTGCCTGTGGTGTCCTGAAGGTCCTGCATTCACAACAAACATAAAACCAGGCTGTGGATACGTGATGCCTCCCTTAACATGTAGATTGCAGATTTGCGAATGGTTGTCGTGTCTAAGCCAGCCAGCCAGCCAGCCAGCAAGGCTACTTTTCTGTTCCAGGCTGTTCCTTATAATTTGGCCATGAACAGACTGTGGGAAGCACAGCCTGCAAGCATTAAAAGGAAAAACCTCACCCTGAACGACGTGCATCAAATTAATGTGACCTCATTACTGGTATCCAGGATTTACCCTGAATGGACTTTTCGAAACTCCTTTCATTGACATTCTGCTCTGTTTTCATTGAGGTTTCTTACATAACCAGCCAATGTGGTTCAACTAACTACTCATGGGAATTAACCTTTGCTTCATTTCTACCTGAAAAGAGTGCTGTAGCAGCACTTTTAGCCAGTCTTTTATCATGTTCACTGTTGTAGCAAAAAACTACTGTAGCGATTTTGAAGCTCCACTGAGAAAATGTAGTAGCTACAGATAGCTAAATTAGCTGAAGCCACTAATCTGAACCTAATTGCGGGTGAAATGCGAATTTTATACAAGATTCATATTATCGCCCCAGGATCATTTCAGAGAACATTTGACCCCAAAGTCCGATTTATTTTATTAAATGAGAAAACAATCGTTCCATGCTCGGGAATCGTCCCCGTGACCACCTCTTCCAGCAGAATGATTGATGCAGCATACTCGGATGTGAATTGAATCAAATGTGGAAGCAATCGTACCTGAGAACGGAAGTAGATCGCCGTTTAGACGCAACGTGACCAGTACCGCCTGCCTCCTCCAAAATCTGCGTGTGTGTTGCTCACACCAATCTCAATACCAATCCATAGCTGATACTGTAGGAAGACATTCAAGAGCATTGCTCTTGACATTTTCCCCAAAATATCAATAATAGGATGCGTCATTGTTCCATTCCTCCTCTGTTTAATGGTGGCTCACAGACCAAGTATGTGCATACTGCCACCTACTGTATTGGAGGCTGTAAATACATTTGCGTGCCCAAGAACGGAGCATAAAGAGCAATGTAACCACTGGCCAGTGGGGAGAGTAATCGTTCCTGAGCACGATGTGAAACTATCATAATGTGAAAACGCCCTAAAGCAACATCAGATCACAGGATGGGAGTCATCCTTAATTTGCACAAAAGTTAGAAAATGTTAATTTTAACTTCCCGGTTGCTTTTCTCGTTGTCGTATACTAACATGACCGTAGTTGTATTTCCAGCTGTGTCACATTTGTATTTTTACACTTTCGGGTGAATAAATCAGGCTTCTAAGCTTGAACTTTCATATTAATACCGCCGGACAATCGTGGCATGTCACAGTGCATTGCATTGTGGAACTTTGTGGTTAGCATTTGTCGTCTTGACTCATTACTAGTCTGGATTTCTCTTAAATATGACGGTGAACATTGCCAGGAAATGTGGAGTGAGAAAAGAAGCTGTTGCGGTTTTGTTTTTAGGGGTTTCGATAGTGGAATTATTTTTTATAAGTTTTATTGGAACCGTCTGTGATGTAAGCAGAACACAGCTGTTGCCTTCTCGCAGCAATAATGAAACTGAACATCAACCAATAAGTGATGCAAGCATCAAATCACATAAAACATAACAAACATGTCAGGATATTGAAGCATATCATATGAGAGGGAGGGCTATTGTACTAAATAAAACAGACTGAGCGTGAAAGGTATTACAGTTGTGCTGGTATTCAGTTAACAACTGTTAGATCATGTGTGGTGTGGAATGATGCATATAGTTAAATGCCCCAGTGCTGTTGTGCTCTATATCAGCACTCATGGAATTCCTCTCATCCAATCATATTACTGGATCAGAACTAACTCTTGTATAAAAGCAAAAAAAAAAAAAATTAAAGAAAAACTTTTTCTTTAATATTTAGTCTGAGGTGATAGAGAGGTAGATCTAGAGTACTCCTCAGTTTTTTTGGTCAGTTATTGTTTAAATTTGTCGATAAAAATGTGGAAGAGGATCCATGAGACATTTCTGCTCAAATGGCCCAATTTCTTTTAGTGACAAGTGCATAAATAATGCATCCATTTCTTCTTCTTTTTCGTCATCTTCTTCTTTTTTTTCTTTTTCTTCTGAGGCTTTTGTAATAGTGGCCTGCAAATGACATGCATGATTTTAAATCTGCAGATGAGCTCTTTTTTTTTTTTTTCAAACCATTTTTGCAGGGAAATTCCAGTCCTTTCGGCGTTTTTGTTTAACAGCAAGTCTGTTTTAATAACTTTGCTTTTTTTTGTTGCTTATTTAAATGCTTGTAATTACATGCCCCTGTAATGATAGAGTCCATTTCCAGTAAACACAGGGAAAGTAAGGTGCATTAAAGTAAACAATAAGGCAGGGGATTTCTAGCATCATGTTTGCAGTTAAGCAAGAAATCTTGTGAATGTTGCATAGAGTAGCTAAATGTACAATAACCAATGGGTTAATGCCTTAAAAACCACCAATCACCTGAAGCTAGACTATAACTCAAAGGAAATGCTTGTCGGGGTTAGAGGGCATTTTGCATAGAATGGATGTAAACACCGCTATCAGTAAGAATAGATTTGGATTACTGCATAAACACAGTTATCAACGTGCCACCTTAATGTAGTCTCTGTTACGATTCCAACTGAAGAGAATAAATGCTGCAAGTCACAGCATTTAAATAATTCTTATTTTTAAATGACCAGCCAAAGCCTCAGGTTGACCTGTAGAGATCAAATTACATTTATTTGTCCATTTGCTGTTTCCATGTCAGAGCAGAATTGATTCTTTGTGTACTGTGTAACTGAAACAGACGATCCAAAAATTGTGACCTGAACACTCTATTTTTTTTTTTTTTAATCGTGTGTTAAAAAATAAAACTTGGAGGCATGAAGTAAATGCCTCGATAATTCCCATTTGAGATCTCTCTTTTCGTTTATCAGTCAAGATATCCAGAATAAGTCACGTTTCTACAGCTCTGTTCCTTGGCTCGGCTTGCACAGTGTTTTGGTGCGGTCGAGTTATTCAGGGTCGAAGCGCTTTCTTGCTGCAGTCGAATCATGCAAGAGTTCACTTGGAACCAGACCAACATCTCAGACCAGGTGTTTTGTTTGGCACCCAAATGCTACTGATGTGTTCTCACCTTCTTAAAGAATGACACGGAAGCTGGAAAACGCGCCAGCTTCCGATTCACACGCTAAACACAAGTCTTGATGTGGAACAGGGATGTTCTTAGTAGGTTCCCCTGATTGAAAAAAAAACAACAACAGGTTTATTCATTAAAAAACATGGGCAGACATAGTTCTGTTTGGGCCTAACTGGAACTGTGAACTCTTGCCAGTCTTGACATGGTGATGAATGGCTACTTTGGCTTTTGGTGAAATCGAGAGAAACATTATAGTATTTTGTAGCTTCTATGGAAATTTAAATGTGTCGCCAGTGGTTGAGGCTAATGGAGCTTCAGAGGTGCCATGAAGATCAGATGTTGCCTCAGAACTGAACCATCATTTGGCACATCATAGCTAATGTTATACTTTGTTTTATGTTTTTGTTTCATGATACCAAATGGGGGTCATCATGATAAAGGGTGGATAAAGCTAGGGGAAAGGGGTGTTTTGGGGACACGTGATTATCCAATATCAATATCATGTGTCATTGGATAATCAGTATGCAGATTTGGCATCATCACAGCTCAGGAAAGTGTAGAAAAGTCAGAGAATGCAAGACCATACAGGTTATCAGCTCTTTACTTTAGATGCCTGAAATATTTATTTCAGAAAAGGTTCGGGACATGAACATGATTCATATGATGTTATCACAATACCTGGCTACCGATTCGTTTTATATTGGGATTCAATAAATATCACGATTTTATAAATATCCCAACAATTTCATTATAAAATTGAGGCAAACCAAACAGTCACTAGCTGATCAACTGGTGCATCTCTATTATAAATGAAAAAACAACAAATACATGAATCGCCACACAAAAGAATCACAACTCGTAACTGAATTGTTCCCTCCCCCATCTCTTTATTTATTTTTATAGACACAATTTCTAATTCGATGTTTTGTTCTTTACTGATTTATTTTCTACATTCTAAACATAAATATAGTTTTTTTTCAAACTATGAGATAACATGTACACACAGTAATTAATTAAGTAACAACTTGTCAGTTGGTATTTTAGAAACAAAACATATGAAGGTCAGCTGTTCTGGAACAGTTCTTGCAAGAGCAGTATTATGTCAAGTGCATTTGCAAAACCCATCAAGCACCATGATGAAACTGGCTCCCATGACGACCACCGCAGGGAAACAAGACCAAAACAAGAGAAGATTATTGCATATTTAGGATACCTTCAGCATTGTTTTCCAATGTAAAAAGAAATAGGAAGGACCATGGAGGGGGGGGTAATATGTGTTTAAAAATATCTGCAAACAGTTCCTCTAGTTCTCTGATGTTTCCTTGGTCTGATTCCTCCCAAAGCATTTTAACTGTAACATAATGCTGAACGCCCACATGCCAAAAGTTGTTCTCTTTTTTTTTTTTCGGAAAACCTTTCCGAGAAGCGTCTTGCGAAAACCTGCGAGTGTTGCGACATTTTCAGGAATACTGTCCCAGTCCGCTACTTCGTCCTGGTGGGAGCGGGAATGAGAAGGCTGAATCCGATCATGCTGACAAGTTGAACAGCAGGTCATACCATAGTCCTGCCTCTCTTCACTGAACCGCAAACAGTCAAAGTCCTCCACAACTTCCAGATGACAGTGATTCATTGAGAGTCCGCTATACTGCTATGGCCAGCATAGAGCAATGAGCGATAAGACGTTCCAACCATGAGCCCTGTTTCAGGGAATCTACGTTTTGTCTGTAATATAAATACTCTTGTTGTAGCATGCAGGCATATAGTGAAGTGGAGTCCTTTTTCTTTCTCTGAAGGCCAAAAACGGTTTCTGTGGAAATTTTGAAATAAATAAAATAAATAAATCACGTAGATTTGGATCGGTCCATGAACCTTAAAAAAAATTCAGTTTGTTCAGTTTGTGATTTTCACCTGAATGGAAATTTTAATTAAATTTTAATTCCTTGTAAAGATTTCTCTAAGCTTTATTAAGTACTGTTCTTTGTAATTTTTTTTTTGTCATATCCTTTTCTTATTTGTGTATTAGGGTTTGAAATACTGAAGCAGTATCCCAGATGAACTCTGGTTGATAAATAGCTTTAACATTAAGAAAAACAACAAACTCTGTATGTGTAGGCTACATGACTAGACAACTAGTTTGCAGTATATATATTTTTTTACAACAGCTGCACATTTTGAGAGAGCTGCACCTTAAAAACACATTGCGATTATTTTGACACACACTGGTACCCTGGCATACAAATTTAATAGGTGAAAATTTCGCATTGCGAAACGCATTTCCCCATAGGAAGTAATGTAAATGCAGATAATCTGTTCCAGCCAGCCAAAAATATTTTAAATGCTACCAATTTCCAACACTATATAGTCAAACCTCGGATTGCGAGTTACATGGTTTGCCCAGTACCGAGTATCACGCATGCGCTTCTTGTTTTGATGCCGAGCGTCACGTGATCACAACTGACCCAATGTTTTTCTCTCTCTTGCGCTGCGGAATTGTGGGTAATAGTTTCCCCTGCTGGGTCTTAGTGCTCGTCTCTTACTGGTATAATCAACATCCATGTACTGTTTACTATAACACTGTGGCCACGTGTGTGCGCGTAAAACATATTTAATTTTGTGTTTGTATGCGTGTGTGTATAGCGCGCATGTACTGTTTATTATAACACACGTGTGTGCGCACGTGTAAAGCAAAAGCAAGTCCATTTTCTGTTTCAGCCTGTCGTGTGTGTGCGCGCGCATAATTTGACTCCGTGCCTCTTCACACACACGCGCTCGCTTTAACACCCCCACCCCCTCTCGGCTTCACACAAACACACACGCACACTCTCTCTGCTCTACACAGAAACACTGCTCTGTCGCGATTCTTTTTTTAAAGGTAAAGTGCAGGTTCGTTTGTTTTACTGTACAGCAGTGATTCCGTTAGTGTGTTGCTCAATCGAGTGCCATTAGCGATGTTCCTTGCTAATTTTTTTGACAAAACAGTCTTTCCGTTAATGTGTGTGTGTTTGTGTGAAATTCAAATAAGAGAGGAGAGAAGGGGGGGACGGGAGGGGCTGAAAGTAAGAGTCTCCTCTTACTTTAGCTTCACACACACACAAACACACACACATATACACACACACACACAAAGAGCGCCTGCGCGCATAAACGGAAACACTTATCTGTCTGGATTTATTTTTACTTTTTTAAAAGGTAAAGTGCAGGTTAATTTGTTTTATTTTTACTTTATATTTTGTATTAATTCTTTTTATGTATTTATTTTTTTGGGGCTGTGGAGCAAATAATATGAGTTTCCATTATTTCTCATGGTAAGGTTTGCTTTGATTTACAAGTGTTTTGGAATACGAGCCTGCTTCCGGAACGAATTATGCTCGTAATCTAAGGTTTCACTGTAATCGTATTTCTGCATATAAAAACAATTAATTTATGATTCCTGAAAGTTTTTTCTTCTTGTTACCGTCCTTGCTTCAACAGTTTTGGGACGCTTGGTTTTCCCCTAACGCAAACAAGTTTTGGGCGGCTTCTAAACGTACGCGGAACTTAGCTGGTGTTTGGTTCGCTCATGTACCTAAAAATACTTTAATATTTATATGCCGAGATACTACTGTATTGCAATTGTGATTTTAAACTGCAATATGTAGCTATTAAATTTACTATTTTATATTTAAATATTATTTACAAACAGCAAATAATGGCAAAAAAGAGAGGATGTTTGCTAATATTCTATTTTTAACTCAAAAGTTTAAAAAAAATATACAAAACGTAAAGGTTACCAAATTGATCACAAACTCTACAGTACATAAACTCTGACTAGATTATGTGTATGTTACCTATAATAAATTGCGGATTTTTTGATTAATTAATGGCACAGGTCAATTTTGTAATTAATTGTGCAACAGTACTCATTACATTACCTTTAAAGTTTTAAATTCAGTTAGGTTTCCTGGCAAACTAAATAAGGAACTGGGTAGCTTTCATTTATCTGGTTGGCTATATGCAAATTTATATGTTTATGATTTTTGTCACCGTTTGTATCAATTCTACATGGGCAAAAGTTTGGGGATGCCCATTAGTCGACGGTTGTCTCAGTTGTCTAGGATGTCTTTGGCACAGGAGCGCAAAGTACACAAATCCTGCACTTGGGTAAAAGTAACTAAAAGTCCCTATTTATAGTTGTACTTGAGCAAAAGTGTAGAAGTACTTATCTTCAAATTTATATAAGTATCAAAAATCTGCATTTGTATTAGCTTATAGCTTATTAATCTTAAAGACGTATTAAAATAGTGTCTGTCTCTCTCTGTCTGTGTGTGCTTTCAACTATGAACAAACTGTTTTTTCACTTTCAAACACCTGCTACATGATTAGGGAATGCAAGTTGCATTAGTATGCATAAAAGCCAGCGGGTAGAGATATTATTGCATTCAAATGCTATACACCGCTCTTATTTAACCCTAAATGTAGTGAAGTAGAAAGTACATACATTTGTTGTATGGTGTAGTGGAGTAAAATTAAGAAGTATCTAGTAATAAATCTACTTAAAGTACACATATGTGAAATATGTAATTAAGAACCATAATGAAGTAAATGTACTTTGTTACCTTCCACCGCTGCTCTTTGGATTGTGGCATTAAAATTTCATTTCACTGGAAATAAAAGGCATCAGCCTGTTCCAACATGGCAGTGGACGTGTGCATTGTGGTTGGTGTGGAAGAACTCATTGAACTGAACCAGTTAGCTGAACTGAAATGCAAACCTGGCATCAGTTCCTGATTTATATTATGCTATTATATTACTACATCTACCAAACTTATGACCTTCCGATCAGTAGGACAACATCTTAACCACTGAGTTACCCCTGCTAACCCAGACCTCACTAATGCTCTTGTGGATGAACAAGCAAATCTCCATGTCTATGCTCAAACCTAGTGGAAAGCCTTGAGAAAATGGAAAATTGGAAACTTTGCGTACATACAGTATGTT
The DNA here is from genome assembly GCA_028565755.1 of Dinotopterus cunningtoni. Lineage (NCBI taxonomy): Eukaryota > Metazoa > Chordata > Actinopteri > Siluriformes > Clariidae > Dinotopterus > Dinotopterus cunningtoni. The sequence continues at coordinate 12,262 of JAOTRS010125043.1, forward strand.
GCATGCTGATATAAGTAACTCATCTTTTAGTGCTTGTTTCAGACATGGCTGAAAAAATACCCAATTCACGTCATTTGAAGTATTTGAAGTACAAGAGCTAGTGTGGAAGTTGTGGCCACGTCTTAGACTCGCATTCCATCCTGTGCAGATGTCTCTAGTATGACCGGTGAGATGTTCAGTAATATTCCAAGAAAATAACAAAAAGCAGACAGCAAATTTGCTAGATAGATGCAAACCAGATGGCTCTGTTATGACCGTGGGGGTCTTTTGCTCAAATCCGGGATTGAACTGAGAATCTGGTGTTCTATTTGTTTACGCACCCTGTGCCACACGGACGATATCATTACGCCGCTGCGATGCAGGAGCCTGTGCTGCCGCACCTTAAAGATTTCGGCACTGACTGCGTCCTTCCTGGCAGCCTGGAGGATTAGTGTAAAGAGGCGCATGTCTTTCAGCTGGGCTTCTTGTTTTGCGGGGCACGATTGCTTCCAATGAAAGGATGTTTGTTGAGGGTGGTAGACAGGACGTGCTCTAATTGGTGTTTTCAGCGTTTACTCGGCTTTAGCGCAGGGGGAGCAGATTGCTCCTTGGTGTTAAACAGAGGAAGGTGGGTGGTGTTGATGTGGCAGTAGCAGGAAAACATGTAGGTTTATGGACATACCTTTTTTCTTTTTGCTTGAGTTTCCACCTTTTAAGGAAAGCACATGCGTACGGAGTAAGTGCCTGCCCCAGGTGATTATGAGAAAATCCCATCGTTTTAAAGACTCCGATCTGCACTGTTAATTAGCGTTGCTTTTCCCGTCTCCCGTCTCGAATGCCGTGCGAGCATTGGCGCTCAAACCTCACAACCGGTTGCCGTGTTTGCTTTGCGTCTCATCCCACGCAGACTTGTGAAGACTCAATTCCCGTATTACTGCATTTGTTCGCACTCATTCTTTCTCCCCACCCCCTCCTTGCTTCATCTTGATCCTCATTCTCATACTATGACTTCCATGTGACCTTTTCACCCGACACCCGAGGCTTGATCTGAATTTGCGGCAACATGAAGGTGACGTTCTTGTTTGGCCGCAGCCCATCCCCTTAACAACTCTAATGCACTTGCAAGTCTTCTGACCATGAACCACCACTACACTGGAGAATGAATGCCTCGAACGGAATGTAACCGGACAATCCATAAATGTGATTGGATTAACGAGAAAATAAAAACGATTTACAACACTAAGCACTACACGGCCCCATATGATGTGACCGTGGGAATTAGCAAAAGCATCTATTAAAAGTGCTCTGCATCATGTTTCCTGTTACCTTGTGGCCTGTGCCACACTGCATGTGAAACCATGCTCTAAGACCACACTCTTAAAGTGGAAAGCATAAAAAATTATAACAAAAGTGCAAGAAGCAAATACGGTAAGTATTGTGGCATGCCGCCACAAGTTTGTAACTTGTATTTGAAGACTGCCTTGATTCTAATGGGTCAGTTATGACACGGCGTAGTAAAACAGACGATAAAACCCTTGGAGATGGCAATCCCCTTACTCAATGCTGCAATTATCGGGTCTCAGCCTTAACAGCCACACTTCGCTCTTCGGTAATGCTCATATGCCGTGCGGGGCTGGTTCGTATACCTCATTAAGCTGTCGTTTTAGGCAAAAAGATGACCAGTGTCAGAGAGAAAGCAGGTGTGATCTGGCCATCGTTATTCTCTTGAACAGTTTCCTAAGCTGTATGTCTGTGCTGCTCCACCAGCTGGAGAACATTCTGGAAAGGGGGTGGGGGTCTTTTCTTGTTGCTGGTCTAGGCTTGGGACTGCTTTGGTATCAGTCCAAGCTCAGATCTCACATGGTGTTTTTTTTTTTTTTTTTTTTTTTTTTCCTTGTTAAGGTTTTGTGTGTCCACAGGATACTCTTTCCCTGATCTTGTAGGCGACTCCATCATGACTGACCATTAAAAGAAAGAAGCTATGTGACCGGTTTTACTGGGACATATCATGGAAGTAATACAGCATTCGCAAGTATCAGGAGCTTTTTACTTTCATGTCAGTGTAAACAAGCTGCAGGATGTAAAGCTTCCCGTAGTAACAAATACCATATCCATGTACATGTTTGTTTATTCAGTCGTCCTTATTAACCGCCTGGTCAGGGTCGATGGTTATAATTACATTGCATAATCAAGACTGATAGATATCAAGACTATCTTTCTATCAAGACTGAAAAATTGCAGGAATGGACACTGTGGCCTCATACCTCCACTGTCCCGGGTTTGAATCCTGCCATGGGGCCTGCGTGCTGCATGTTCTGCTTGTGCTTGGTAGGTTTCCTCAGGGTACTGTTTCCTCCGACAGTCCAAATACATGCAGATAAGGCTAATTAGTCTCCAAATCACCCATAGTGTGAGAGAGTGTGTGCTTGCATGTGTCCTACGGTCTTGTTCCCAGAATAT
>JAOTRS010125084.1:0-14694 GCA_028565755.1 Dinotopterus cunningtoni
GTCTCTTACTGGTATAATCAACATCCGTGCAGGCGTGTACTGTTTACTATAACACTGTGACCACGTGTGTGTGTGTGTAAAAGATATTTTATTTTGTGTTTGTATGCCTGTGTGTACAGCACGCGTGTAAAGCAAAAGCAAGTCTTATTAGAGAGGTTAAAGATCCATTTTTTCTCTCTGTATCAGCCTGTCATTATGTGTGTGTGCACGCGCATCATTGGACACCCTGCTCCTTCACACACACATTCATCCTCCTTTTGCCTTCACACACACACACATCCTCCTCTCGCCGTCATACAGACACTCTCTCTCTCGCTCTTTCTCTCTAATGGAAACACTGCTCTGTCACATTTCTTTTCAAAGGTAAAGTGCAGGTTCATTTGTTTTATATTTTTACTTTACAGCAGTGATTCCATTAGTATGCGCTCACGCGAGTTTTAGCAATGTTCTTAGTTAATTTTTCAGATAAAACAGTCTTTCCGTTAATGTGTGTGTGTGTGTGTTTGTGTCAAGTCAAGTAGTGTGTGTGTGTGTGTGTGTGTGTGTGTGTGTGTGTGTGTGTGTGTGTGAAACTTAAATGAGAGAGGAGGAGGAGTTACCATGTTAGACGAGAAGAGGGAGGGGGGGGTCTGGTTCCTCCTCTCCTCTTGCTTTAGCTTCACACACACACACAAACACACACACAGAGAGCCTGCGTGTATTTATTTTTGGGGGCGGTGGAACGAATAATTTGAGTTTCCATTATTTCTTATGGGAAAATTCACTTTGGTCTACGAGTGTTTTGGAATACGAGCCCACTTCCGGAATGAATTATGCTCGTATTCCAAGGTTCCACTGTATATTGACACAATGCACAACCTAATTTTAAATTCCCTCTCAGAGTACAGTAACATATCTAATCATGTATCACAAAAACTTTCTTACATTATAAAGTCAGTTTCAGGGTGTGTGCAAATATGCATAAAAGTATAGATGTACAATGTGTAAAAATGGTTTAGTCTTGTATGGTGTCCAAGTTTTACTGCATGAAAAAAACTCATTGCGATATTTTACTTAAGAATTCATTCCTACTGTATATTTCCAGACTATATCTTGTGAACACACACAATCATAAAATGATTTTCATTTCATTTTATTAATTTCATTTACACAAAGAGCATTATTTTTTGCACTATAAACAAAAAACAAATAATCATGTAATCTTTACATACCGATACAGTCTTGTACCTTTTATAAACATTAATTACAGTAACTGGAGGTAATATTAACCGTTAGAACACATAGTTACACTAGTTTTGAGAAAACCTAAGAAGCATTAAGTTATACTCTCCCACCTGGTTTCTACGGTTGTTATTATAGTGATGTGCTAAAGTTGTTTTACCTGGAAAATTATGAGAAACATTATGTACTAAAAATGTGAGGATTTAAGGTAGCTAGCGGACTAGTAACATATTATAAGTGACAGGAAACAGAAACTGCAGTGGATCACGCTCAAGAGACAGACTACACAAAGTCAAAGGACGAGGACGAACCATAAAGCAGGCACAGGACGCAGATAATGCAGAGGAGCGGGCACACAAAACGGTCAACACACGAACAAAAAGGCAGAGAGAGCCTGAGAAAGAAAATATGATTCTCATATTAGAACGAGTAAGTGTTGAAGAGAGCAGTTCTGACATCTAAAAAAAAAAAAAGCAAGGCGAAAAAAAGTTTAACGTGTTTAACAATTATTATTAAATATAAAAAGTTTAATAATTATAATTTTTAGTAACATAATAATATAAGAGAAATATATATTTTCTTAATAACTAGGAAAATATTGTTCATTAAGTACAACTATGTGTTTATAAAGTTTTTTTTAATTAAAGACTGAAATTACTGTATAAAATCATGTGAAACTATGATCTTTATGTTTGTTTTTTTATTTCTCTCTTTTGGCTCTCCTGTAAAGTTGGTGAAATGTCACTTCTGCCCCCCCCCCCCTTGTTGTGTTAAGCCCCTATGTGTTACATTGGTGTTGGGCCCCTATGTGGTTACATTGGTGTTGGGCCCCTGTGTGGTTATATTGGTGTAGGGCCCTTGTGTAGTTACAGGGCTCACCGTAGTAAGAATGGCACCTTGTGACTGACTCGCCCAAACAATAAGGTAAATAAGTACCGCAAAACAAACAGCAATCAAAACAGACACACACACACATTTCTGTAAACGTCTCTGTGGTCGTGGATGAACTGGTATAAGCTGTTGGAGGAAAAAGAAAAGTACAATGAAACAGAGACACGACTGTAACCCTGTCCCAAAACATTGTCCCAGTTACTGAATATTCTTGGAAACGATCATGTGTTACCGCTCCAATACCTACCGGGGTACTGGGTGCAATAGAGATCAAATGATCAGTGATGGATTTCAGGGCCTCCTCATTGGTCAAGCTGTTTAGCAGTCCAACATCTTCATAACAGAGGAAGTCTGCAGCAAACACATCATCTCTCGTCACACACCTTTGGCTCTGTGGAGCAATGTAGTTCTCATCAAATGTGTGGTGGAACACCACGAGGACAGCGGGGTGATTTGCTGGGAGGGAGAGAGAGAAAGAAAGAGAGAGAAATGTAGGGAGAGAGAGAAAGAAAGAGAGATGGAGAGAGAGAGAGAGAGAGACAGAATAATGTTGTGTTAATACAATATATACTCTATTACAGGTGATAAACGGAGACAGTGACAGGAGTTGATACTAAATAGTAAATAGTCTACTGTACTTCTTTCGGATGTTGCTTTACTGCAAGTATTTAAACACATCATGGAGTCCAAAATCACAAATGCAAATTACATTAATTACAATAATTTGGGTAGAAAGTAGAATCTTTAAAGTACGGTAAATATACAGTACTGAAACTCGCACATCTCGGACACGCATGTACTTTTGTCGACAGGGCGTGGCTCCAGCTGCACGTGTTCCCGGGAGTGAAAAGGAAGTTTTGTTGTGCAGTTGTTGTTGGAAATGATTTTCTTGACAGCGGAAAAAGTTTCAATATTATTATTTCCGCTCATACAGAAGTGGTTGTGAAAAAGTTTGAAAAAGGTTGCAGAACAATTCCTTTCCAGTTCCATTCCCCCGATCTTCTACCACCTGATACCTGCTTGTGGGGAACGTTAAAGGAGAGTGTGTTCAACTGTGAAGATCCGCCAAGAACTGTTCCTGCATTACGGCAGCAAATCGTCTCCGTTTACAGGAGTCTGCAGCAGTGACCTTTGTTCCGGAAATCAAGGTTGAGAATCTGCGTGAACGATGAGAACACTGTCTACAGCGAGGCGCTGCACACACACACACACACACACACACACACACATACACACACACACTTGCAACACTTACATTACACATACCGTGGTAAATCAGCACTCTGATAGTGTGTGTGTGTGTGTGTGTGTGTGTGTGTGTGTGTGTTAGCTTCTTTCAGGAGAAATAAACTCACAGATGACACCAAGGTAATATTGTTCGTCTTTTCATTTCAGTACTGTATATTTTGTAGCTTACTGTATTTACATGAATTACAGAATGTCTTAGTATTTGGTTACTCTTTTTTATTTAACGTGCACTCAAGCAGGCAGGGATTCCACAAGTTTCTGAATCAAATCCATCAGATCAATATTACAAACTTGTATCACACATTAATAGGAATCTGGAAGTATGCAGAATACAAAATATGTGATATTTAGGATTTAAAATAAAAATTAAGTTAAATAACTACAACTAAAAAATAAATGACATTTCTTGTGGCAGTTATCCAAAATTCATGCTCTTTTTATAGAAACAATATTTGCTATTTAAATTAGCACAAAAAGCAATCACAAATAACATGTACGATTGTTTTACTGCCTTCATGACTGCTCACTCTCACACTGCACTAAAATTACCGGCTATAACTACAGTACGTCACAAACTGAATACTACAGAACTGGATCATATCACAGAATGTCACCCGAATATACAAACATACTGTACGGTGGCTTTCTATTTTGTCTGCTATATATAAAAAACACTAGTTAATCATTTTGGACATGGTTTTAATTAACTGAAGGAAATCTCCTACTTGGGATTTTTTGAAGAGCAGCTTCGATGTCTGTTCCAGCCCGAGACACAATAGGAATGAAGGAGATGAAGACATCGCACTCATCCGCTGAACGCACTTCCTGAAGGGAAAGGCGTTTTTTCAGCCGCTCCACAATCTCTTTTTGGGCATCTCGGAATTTACCGCTTTCGTTGAATAAAAACACACGTGTTTTTGATCCTGGAGACCAAAATGACACACAGCGGTAACTTTACTGTCAGCTCGTCTATAGAGCTCATACAATGCATTACAGTAATATTAGAAATATCAGAATAAAAATTACATTTCATGCCTTGATTTCATGTACAAGGTGGTAAATAATTTTATAATAATCTGGTATCATTTTTTTTTATTAAATCAAACAATTCATTTCAAATTCAGTTCTTCAAGTTCAGATTACATTTTTAAAAACCCCATAGATGTGATAACCTGGTCATTCAGTACATTCAGATCGTTGCTGAGTTTAGACCTGAGCAACTGAACAACTCTAGATCATAACACTGGATGCATCACTTCTTTACCCTGACGCGCCATCGCTCTGAAATAGCGTCAGTGTGGACTCATCAGACCACATGACCTTCTACCATCGCTCCAAAGTCTTTGTGCTTCCGAGCAAACTGATCCTTTTTTTAATTAGTCTCAAAAACAAGTGTTTTTCTTATGGACACACAGCTGTTTAGTCCCAATCCTGTGACTTCTCATCACATTGTGTGTGTGTGTGTGTGTGTGTGTGTGTGTGTGTGTGTGTGTGTGTGTGTTTGCACTAATATACACAGTTCCATATTTCTACTATATTTTGACTTCACCAATTTTTTTTAATCATGCTCATTCATGATTTTCACGACCGCATACCTTCTGTAATGCTGACAGTTTCTCAGGATACTAACACATTGGACAGTTCTTAATAATAAAAAAAATCCCAGTCATTTTAATGACTTTGTTCCTTTTCAGTTTGACCTTTATGAACTTTTTTTCGATCACACAGTGGATTTTATCACAAATGAAATTTCATATCCTAAATCATGAACTGAGGGTTTACAGTAAGTAACACTGCAATGTCCATTGGTCCAGCACGTGAATGTTGCTGAAATGCTGTCTATGAATTTCTTTGTAGTTCTGCTTTGTGGTCTGAATGAAGATCAACTGTACTTCAGATGAACTGAAATCATTCATCATCAAACCACATCCAGCCAAGTTTTGTTTGGCTTTACATTAAAAGTTAAAAATTCAAAGATATAAAGAATAAAGAATTGTATGCAATTTCTTCCTCATTGCATACAACTTTACATATCTATAAATAAATCTGAACATATGGTTCCTATTAGTTAAAAAATAATGAATTAAGCTTGTCTGAAGTGATGGCTGAAAGAAGCAAATGAACAAACCTTGAAACATCTTGGAGACAGACTGATTACGAGCCTTTCAGTATCGCTGTGGTGTTTGCACTGCTTACTTCCATCTGACCTTCCCTACAGACTGCTAACATACATGATTTCACTTTTGCTTACACTCAGCACATCATTTAGCTGAACCTTATCCTCACACACACATACACACACACACACATACACACACACACACACACCTGACTATCAGGGTCAGGATATCAAATTTCACCCCCGCTATCACAACCACTAGCAAAATGCCACATGCTGTTATCAGAACTGTACTGTTTATTTAACACGTTGTCACCTCCCTGATAAAACACATAAATGTCCTTTAAAATAAATGTCTTGGGAGTGTCTCAGACAGTTGGCAACGCAAATTACCATAAAGAAGATTCAGTCTCATGAGAACTCACTCACTCACTCATCGCTATTACCGCTTAATCCTGTATTCAGGGTCGCGGGGGGGCCTGGAGCCTATTCCAGGCGTCTTAGGGCATGAGGTGGGGTACACCCTGGACAGGGCGCCAATCCATCGCAGGGCACACACTCACACACTGACACACTCATTCACACACTACAGGCAATTTGAGAACACCAATTAACCTAACCTACATGACTTTGGACTGTGGGAGAACATGCAAACTCCATGCAGGAAGGAAAATGAAGAAAGTAACCTTATCTTGGTTGTCTGAACAGATTCAAATGCTTTCTGTCTTTAAATGTAAGCTAAAGTTCATGACCATTCACACAACAGTCACTACTCGTACAATGACTTGTATTTTTTAACCCAGAGCATTGCAGACCCAATGGAACTGAAGGTTAGAATAGAGGACTAGACTTGAATTTGATCAGGAATCTATTTGTGCAGATCATAAAATACCCTCTAACAGCAACCTGTAAATGAGTGGATCGGAAAGACAAGCCACAGCAGTTTTTTGTTAAGTTTTTTACCGTCCGCTTGTTGTCATGTTGTTGGCTGTGTCTTATCTGTCTGAACTAATGTGTGTTTTAGCTTGTCTTATTGCAATAGCACAAGGAAATGTTTTCCACATAACTCTGGATAAAAGTCTTTATTAAACGCTGTAAAAGAAAATATTAACAAAAAAATCAACCAAAATATAGGGAATCTTAAATATAAGGGATTGAGCGTGTCTTAACAATTTTCCCCTCTCAATGAAACAGCAAAACTTTCTTCATGTAAAACGCAAAACAAGCCTGATTTATTGATCTATTTCGTTTAAGATATGTTTTATTACACCATCTGTACATTTCATGTAAATCATCTACTTGGGGCTGGGATTGGTCATGAAATGCAATGGTAAGCTTGATGCACATGACTTTCACTCCTTCTTCCTCATATACAGTGCATTACAAGAAATTAGTATATTGTGAAAAAAGTTATTTAGGGCCCAAGCACTATGACGTCAGCCCTATGTCGTCATAGTGTTTGAAGAGCCCTATTGCTATCCTAAGGGGTTTTTTTTCCAAAATTTGGGGCTTTTTGCAAGTCTTGCCATGTTCAAAAACTGAAAACTGGCAGACAGTCATCATAGTGTAGTGCTTCTTTTCCAGCATCTGGGGCTTTTTGGAGGTCGAAACATAAAATTTCCCCTTTTCTAAAATTATGTCATAATGGTATTGGGATATCCCCTTTAAATGCATGTGCCCACTGTGCCCTCTGTCTTTCTGGTATGCCCAGATGGCAATAGCGCAGGATGCTTGTGCCCGCTCATTGTTGCTTGCAACTATATTTTTCTTTTGGATTCTAATTTAAATATTATATATTTCAGATTTATTGCATGTAAAGTGAAATCTTTTAAGCCTTTTGTTTGTTTAAATTTCAAGTATTGAAGCTTACAACTTTTTCACAACACTTTTTACACAATATTCTAATTTTTTGAGATGGACTGTACTAATGTGCTGCATAAAGCTACTCAGGTTACTAAAATAAAGAAATTATAGTAATAATCTAATCCTTAAATTTTATATTAATATTAAAAGCTTTTTAACATTTCATAAACTGGGTGACTCAAAACGAGTCTCAGAAAAAATTCAGTATGTCCATTCAGTATGTCCATTCAGTATGTCCATTCTGCAAAAAATTGTCAAACCTGTTTTAAGTTATGAGCAGTTATTAGGCAGATTGTGAACTGCAAGTTTTCACAGTGTACTGTGCATGCGTCAAACTGTGGGTGCATCTTAAATCGACCGCTGGAAAGAATTTAATGAAACTTTTGTAGTACTTAGATACTAAAGTTTAATCTGCACCGTAAGTGAAATGAAAATGTTGAGTAAAGCAATGTTATGAACAGTTATTTGCTGGATTTAATAATGTACTTTTAAATTAGTCTAATAATGCACTACTTGCTCAATGTAAACAAACACCTGTACCAACAGATATTAATTAGAAAAGCTAAACTGAATATTTTTAGTAATGTAAGTGAATTTTAACGTGCTGGAGTTGTTTTAAAACAAAACTTCATCTTCTCATCTGTGATTCACTCTCCGATTACCGAACAGGGAGTGTATTTGGCTGACGATGAAAGGACAACTTAGTGTAAAAAAGCCGTAAACATCAACTTTTTTTTCCCTTTTTTTCATAAGATGACATGACAGCGGATTTAAAAGTTTGCCTTGAACTGGGCACATTTGTTCAATTTCCTAATATTTAGCCACCAATCCAGTAAAGACTACTAATGTTCATATAATGTCTCACCAAACACAAATTTGTGAACTTACAGATAAAACAATTAAGTGGTTAATATTTGTTGCAGACAGACATGTACGTGGGCTTCAACCTGAAATAATAACATTCCTGGTTACATTAAAGCAGATTATTTTTGTCTTTACACTTTTAACTATTTCTACAAACTCTTTTCCCGTTAATGATGATAATAATAATAATAATAATAATAATACTTATTACAGAACACACAACAGAGAATATGATTTACATAACATATGCAGGCAGGATTTTAGTGTGTGTAACGTGATTTATATTTAGACAGAGATTATGTTACAGCTGTGAGGGGGTGATTATTAATAAACAGATCCCTGTGTGTCGCAGTAAGCACTGCGCTGTATTTAGCTTTGATCTATCATAATAAATAGGAAAAACAAACAAACAGATTGACAAACCTTGCAGCATCTTGACGAAAGCAACCTGTACAGTCCAGATTTGTTATTTGTCCTGTAGTTTGTCCACTTTCGATATTACTCTTTCCCGAATCACGTGACGCAGCAGGACCGTTTACTCTCTTCATTCTCACTTAATTCCGCTACATTTGAATTTCACATCAAAATGTAGTACTGGGCACGTGATCATAATATGATCTTAACGCTTTATAATGTATTATTCAAACATCAAAGGTTGTTGTAACCGCTATTTCTCTTCTGTTTTCCAAGAATCGGCTCCCAATGCTCTCCTAAAAAGATCCGAATCAAAGAGCCGACTCACTCACAAACGACTCATCAACTCCTTCTGCACAGTGTTCTATTCAATACAAGTTTTCAGTGTCTATAAGGGAATCGACTCCTTCGGGGAATATGGCGTTGCTGTGCACTAATAGTACGGAGCCCCTCTGATGACATTCGGGAAAAATATTCAGCGGCCACGATTTACTGAGGCGTGGGAACGGGATTTAGTGACCGCGACTTAATAACATGTAGGAACGAAAAACTGTAGTATAACAGTATAAGACCTAACTGTACTTAACTGGGGCACTATACTGTTCTCTGTACTTTGTCTGTTCCACTGAGATAATAAAGGTAATTATTAATTTATACTAATGGTTATGGGCACCCACCAAGGACGGAGAGAACATGCACAAAGACCCAAGGTGGGAATATATATTTATTATCATTATTATTACCGAGGATGACATCATAATAAAAGGACACAAAAGTTAACATTTTAATTAAATCAAAAAATCCCTAGTATTATAAGTATTATATAGCCTAGTAAGCTGTGTGTGGGGGGGTCTTCTTACATCTTTAATCAATTATTATTATTATTATTATTATTATTATTATTAATTTGTTTACAAGTTATACACGTTTCCATATTATGGTTTATAATGGTATCAGTTTTTGTCTCAATAAATATTCAGTGTTAAATGTCCGTAGTGTGACATTTCCACAGCAGCAGCGACAGGTCCCCGAGGTGCTCCCGACTTCTCAGGGGGTTCCGAATGGTGGAGTTTTGTCGAGGACAGTTCCCTCCACCGACATTTCCTGCAAACGGAACAGGGAGTAGGGAGCACCCTTTGAAGTGCACTACGGAATGGAACGCAGGCGCAGCAGGACTCTGTGGTGTTCTGAACAGGCAGATCCGCAGGCTGCTACCCCGCGGAGTTCTGAACGGACAGAGGCGTGGTCACACAGACACGCGGTTGCCAGGCAACGGATCCGCAAGGCCAATCAGAGCGGACGAGGTGCACCTGGCGGGATGTTTATTTAAGGGCCCTGATACCTGCGCGCCTCGTGCGATCATGTAGGTAGTGATGGCGTGAGGAAGCTTCATGAATCTCTGAAGGCTTCCAGTTAATTGGTTCACGAAAGGGTTCATTTCTCGAGGCTTAGTTTGTACACAAACCCCTCTACTGGTCAAAGAATGTAAGATGAGCAGATGTGTTCATAATCATTTTACCAGTACTGTATGTGATCCTCTCAAAGCTGTCTTGCCCTACTGTAGGTTGGGAATTATACATGATTTTCATTAAACTATGTATTTTTCTATTGTGAGCACAAAATTATAGCCCATTTAAACCATCTGTTGTTGTCTCCTCCTATTAACATGCTTGTGCTTGTTTGTAAATAGTGCTTATAAAATGTTTGTGCCTGTTACATTTTGATCCATGTTCCATGATAGTAGGACACATACCAAAGTGACCCACCTCCATTACATTAATATTTCATAATTTCTGACATATGAGAGAGAGGGACAGTGATGTTTTCCAACTGGGGCAATGTTACTAAGAAGATGAAATAATAATAATAATAATAATAATAATACATTATATATAGGTGCTTAGTTGATGTGAGTCTGGCAGGATGTGATTAACTCTTTTCAAACTGAGGCAGTGTTACTGAACAGAGGAAAGAAGAGAAGGGCAGTGCATATGCTTGTGCAACTGGTGGCGACACTTTATTCATTTTTATTTGAAAACAGTACTACCCACAAAATGTGCAGAGATTTAATGGGATTTCTATGTATATATAAAATAAATTAAAAATATTTTTTACACGAATGTCACCAGAAAAGCTCTGTACGTCTATATTACTACCAACTGTATTTTTGTATTCTAAGCCAGTAGCAGATATGCAAATAACAATGTGACTTACTACAAAAGAAAAATCCAGTAATGTTTTCTCATTCGTATTTTGAGAATTACCTGTTTACGCAGAGATGCTGACAATATTATATACATTTTATTAAATATTTTGATTACATGAATACAGTTCCAAAGTGCACAATTCATTTGAGCATTTGTGTATAAAATATTGCTGATTAAAGACAAAAAAATAAATCATAAGGCCATTATATACAGCTACAATCTTATATACACTATATGGACAAAAGTATTTGGCCGTATCTGGAATGACTTTGTATTTAAATACACATATACTTCAATATGGAGTCGGCCCCGCCCTTGCAGCTATAACGGCTTCCACAATTCCTGAAAGGCTGTACACAAGATTTTGGAGTGTTTCTGGGGGAATTTCTGTCCATTCATTCTGTAGAGCATTTATGAGACACTCATGACACTGATGTTGGACGAGAAGGCCTGACTAGCAATCTCCTTTCCAGTTCATCCCAAAGGTGCTCGATGGGGTTGAGGTCAGGGCTCTGTCTGGGAGTGTTTGGGCCGGTCAAGTTCTTCCACACCGAACTCATCAAACCATGCCTTTATAGTGCTTGCTTTGTGCACTGGGACTCAGTCATGTTGGAATAAAGACGGTCTTCACCAAACTGTTACCACAAAGTTGGAAGCATAGCAATGTCTAAGATGTATTGGTATTCTGAAGCATTAAGATTGTCCTCTACTAGGGGTAAGGAACCTGATTGAAACACCTGATTTTAATAATTAACAGGATTAGCCAAATACTTTTGTCCATATAATTAATAAGACATTTTTTAAAAGTTAGGGGAGAGTGAGGACATTTTCAACAAGGGACAGTTAAAACATTGATTATTTCTCCAATCATTGCATGAAGCATTGTAAAGTTTGTGTTTTAATATGTCTTTTCAAGGCTTCTAACAGACATGAGTAGCATGTGTCAAAGTTATTATGTCAGGCTAGTGTTTTAAGATTTATCGTAGTTGTCAGTGTAGAGACAGTTGCAACATTTGGTGTAATGGTCTTTTATCACAAAATTAATGTAAAAGCTTGTTATGATGTAAGAAAATAAAATTGTAATTTTATTGATTAATAAAGAACCCCTTTTAATAGTCAGATATCTCCCCTTTTTATCAAAGTAAATTTTAAAAATCAGACGAGTCCACAGTGTGACCTGAACTCTATCTGTTCTGCCATGAAAGTGGAAATGAACAACAGATAGGATGAAGGAAGGACAGTATGGCTAGTGGCTAAGATTTCTGCAGTTTGCCACACAACAAAGAGAGAGAAGCTAGACTGACTGCCAGACTGACTGACTGACTCTCCCCTGAACAACGTAAAAAGAGCCTTGCAGAATACGTAAAGGTGGCACGGTGGCTCAGTTTTTAGCACTGTCGCCTTGCACCTCCAGGTCCTGGGTTCGAGTCTGTGCATGGTGGGTTTCCTCTGGGTTCTCTGGTTTCCTTCCACAGTCCAAAGACATGCAGATTAGGTTAGTGTGTGGATGTGCGTGTGAATGTTGACCAGAGGACCTACCATGGTCATACAAATGGGAATAAATACAATGGTCACCATTGGACTCCACGGTCCATAGTTGGACTACAGAGGGTCCTAGATGGATGGATGGAGAATACCTAAAACTGCTAGTATAAGGTCTTCTAGTCTAAGGTCTAAGCACCAAAGAGGTGAGCAAGAGGAAGGTATAAAAATAACCAAAAAGTGTACAGTATGTATATACAATAAAGTACTGTATTAAAAGAGTTTGTGTATCATGAACGAAGACTGACAGAAAGAATGAGAGAAATTAGTAAAAAGAGATTGAAAGAATAAATGGAAGTACTGTTTTGGTTTTCATTTTCTGTGTTTTTCAGGGTCGTCAATTTGTCTTTCAGCTGGATGTACATTCACACTGTAATTATTCTAAAACCTGGAATGAGAACTCCATGGTCAGCCAGGATTACTTCATTGCTTGTGACTAGTCTTGTCTTCATATAGCCAATTAAACTTAGTGAAAACCCTGCTTGTGCACAAATAAAATAAAGAATTTGCAAAATGATGATGAGTAACTGAAGGAAATATAAAAAGTGTTGCAGTTGTCCCCACTCTCCCTTACATTACGTTTAACCATGTCTATAAAGCTAAGAACAACAATGAACAAGAAGTGTGTACAAGAAAGTTGTCTGTTGATATATAAAATTATTTCATTATTGCACATTACATTTCAGACTAGTCCCATAGGAGACAGTTTTAAATTTATTTACCCGCAAATGTACAGAAATCAATTAGATGTATTGTTTGCAGTAATGTTGGTAGTGTAAGGCGGCTTTGTAGATGCAATGTGATTTTCCCATGTCCTTACGTAAATGGAAGCAGCAACAGCTATCGCTATTGTAATAAGAAAAATAAAAAAGATTAAGATGATGAATGACAGGTAACCCCATGATTTCTGTGGTCTGGGTGTTTCAAAAGGCTAGAAAGAAAAGACAATGAGACACACAAGAGTTAAACATGAATACTGACTTGTGCTCTGGTTAAAAAAAGAATGACAAGGTAATCATGATGGGTAATGGATCATTGGTAAATAAATGCTGTTGTTCCTGTCTACCTCGAAACTGGGTGAACCTCCAATAGAGATCAGATATTCAGTGACGGTTTTCAGGGCCAGGTCATTGCGAAGGCATCTGAGCAGTCCCAGGTCTTCGTAACAGAGCACGTCCACAGCAAGCACGTCATCCCTGTTTACATTCCAACGGCTCTCTGGAGCAACGTAATTCTCGTCAAATGTGAAGTGGAGCGCGACGAGAACTACTGGCTTACCCGCTGGGAGAATGGGAGATAAACAGGGTTACATTGTGTTAATAACAGAAGATTATTGATGCATCTAAAAACCACCTCTAATAGAGCATTTATGTGTTTATAAAAAAGAAAAATGTTGGTTCATTGTTTAAAGGTGATTATTATCTTTTTCTCTACAAATTTGTTTCTTTCATTTTGACATTTGACATGGATATACGCCAAATTACTAGAAACGTCAACCCAGGATTTTGACAAATACACAGGATAAGAATCCTGTGTATTTTATGCTATTTATGTACCTGTATTTAGATTATAAGGATTTATCTCCAATTATTTTTGGGTATTAAAGAAAATGGGAAAATGGTATACATGGCAATTTAAAAGTTTGGACATACATTTGAATTCAATTGTCTTTTTTTATTAAGTTCCTTTAAAAGTCACCGCCTCGAACACAATTAAACGTTGAGCTGGCAACACAACCCTGTAAGAAACTGCCATTAAAATGACAGCTGTTTCTCCATAAAGGTACCCAATGGCTTGTGGACAGACTTTACCAGTGGCATATTTTCTACATTGATAATACAGATATTTTACTTAAAAGAAAATTGCTTTCCTTGATCTTTTAATTGTTGCTGAAAATTCAGACAAGTCAGTCTGCCTAAAGATGCACAAACCTCACAAACAAAGCATGATTTTAATAAAAAGAAAATACATATTGCAGAAAAGCTACTATGTGCTCCTGCACCAAATGCAGAATAATTTTGTTTTTTTATAACTTAACCCTGGTGTGGATGGGTGGAGGGGTCACCAAAGGAGCCTGCTGTTTAAATGGTGAGGCTACAGTATAGTATGTTGTCCAAAACTTATTTAATTAAACACATTTTTATATACATACACTTTCTGGGAAGAAATATTACCCTAGGCAGGTGAGGAACCATATTTTGTAACTTCTTGGACCTTACAAATTATAACAATCATCAAAGTAAAAAAAAAAGGCTTAGAAACATTCTTGGGATGTTCCATTTCCAAGTATTTTAATGAGTGTCCTATAAAGGGTTAAATTCATGC
>JAOTRS010125172.1:0-14678 GCA_028565755.1 Dinotopterus cunningtoni
CCTGTGCGTATAATTGTGCATATGATTTATTCACACTGTAAAATATATAGTTAAATATAATAATAATAATAATAATAATAATAATAGCAATAATAATAATAACTATATAAGCGATGACAAGGAAGTGAATTGGCATTGGTCAGTCATGCATGACTATGTGTATAAGTATTCACACCCTTTAAACTTGACCACATTTTGTAGTCTTACACCTCAGGACTTGAACAGACTTCCTGTGGGGGAAATGTGTGTGTTAAACACCCAAATTCTAAATTACTTGTAATGCAACCAGTTGCCATAATAAGTTGCTTCAATATTATGGGCTAGATTTAGACAAGTAATTCTAATTACAAGAATTCCAGGATAGGCTATAAAATTTTGATGTTGAATAGTTTAAGGAAGTGAATGCTTATGCATTAATTGTGTACAATATTGTAAAACAAACAAACAAACAAACAAACAAACAAACCCTAAAGTTAGGTTACATGGTTATACATGGCTAAATATTAACATGACTCGTAAGAAATCAGTTATATTGTTAGGGATCTTGAAAAACTCTTCTCTACTATTGACAAAATTATAGTTCAAGTTAAAGTAAAGTCCCTCAATGGAGTCATGACCTGGTCTTTCTGAAAGATTCATCTTCATGCTGTTTGAAGTTCTGTTCAGAACATCCGATTAAAGGTGTTCAATAAAATATTTGACAAAATGGTAGAATTCAACAAAATGTTAATAATGTTTATCCTTTGGACTGCAGGAGGAAACTGAAGTACCTGGAAGAAACCCACCAACATGCTCCACACACACAGACCCTAGGTGGGAATCTAACTTTCAACCCTCTCACTACATCACTCATCGGTAATACAGGGTCACGGGGGGCCTGGAGCCTATTCCAGGAGACTTGGCACATGGTGTCCACCCTGGACAGGGTGCCAATCCATCGCAGGACACACACACACACACACACACACACACACACACACACACACACACACACACAACCATCACACACTGCAGGCGATTTAGGAACGCCAATTAATGCAAACTCCACGCACATGGACCTGAGGTGGGAATTAAACCCGGACCCTGGAGGTGTAGTTAAAACTTATTTGCTCACAAATGTAACACATGTTGGTGCGTACAGTATATACATTTTATTACCCCCACCTGTCATTCTTTCCCTTCCTGTCTCCCCTGCCACTCCAATACTGTACTTCTCTCTCTGGTGGTTTATTATATCTTTTCGAGTTCTTTTTCCTCATGTAGTTTGATTGAGTTTTTAAATGTGAGTGTTTCCTCTAGCTTGCTCAATAGGAACAAACTGATAAAGCTAAAAAATGTATATGTGTATCATTTTAATAGATAGATAGATAGATAGATAGATAGATAGGATAGACAGACAGACACTTTTGATCCCGAAGGAAATTCCAGTATAATATCCTGAATTTGTATTTCTGTAAAGCTGCTTTGCGACAATGTCCATTGTCCATACACATAAATTTGAACTTTGAATCTGAATCATAAAACTATGGGTGGGTATGTACAGTACTTCTTGGATGTCTGTGTATAAAATCCACATAGTGTGTAAGTTTACCACAAAGGCTTTAAAAGGGTATTAAAAGACAGTACAGTGTAAAGCTCGTTTTTTTTTTCATAAATAAAGTAGAGTTAGGAATCTGTTTTTGTGCAGTGACACTGGTTTGGGGTTAGGGATCAGTGTGCAGCAGAAGGAGCAGGAGCAGTTCATTCTCTCATACTGAGAGAGTGTGTGTCGCTCTTTCCCTTCTCTTCACTACACTCAGCCATATTGTTGTTGATCACATTGCATTCAGCCGGACCGACAGCGGCAGGGAAGTTAAGACGGGATAAAAGTTTACGGATTACCTGCAAGTTCAACTTGGATTATATTTACTTATCTGTTTTTAAAACGCTCCTAGGTGTAAGAGAAAGCGCTGCCTGCCTGCCTGCGTGCTCGGCTTCCCCCGCGGGTTACACACACTACAGTGCTGGGTGAGTTTATAACTTGCTAGCTCAAATGCTTGTTTCATTCGGCTCAGGCTTCTCCGTCTAACAGCTCTTACTGCCCAACCAACCACCATATAGTAGTAGAAAACTCTAGAAAATATTCTGCAGACTTAGCCTCTAACAGTGCGTAATTCACAATTTTTAGTAGTAGTTAGACAAAGCTAAGGCTTTGAGCTGATGTTTATAGGTTAGCTTGCAGCTAAATGCCATGACGACAGGTTGTTGCAAACTTTTGTCGTTGTATTCGGGTGGGTTATATCTACAGAACCTAAAACAGGTTGTCTAACACTATTTCCGACAGCTTACTAAACAAAAATGTGAAACATTTGGGGGAATATAAATAAAGAGTGTCTTTTCGCTAGCAGGCTAGTTAATAGCGGAACTGTTTGTTGAAACACACTGACCTAACACCATATCCAGTGTCCCTCACTCCCATATCCTCACTTTTGGCGGTTTACACACTTTTAAAGTGCGGTCTTAGTTTTATTGTTTTTGTGTGTAAAAATGTGTCATTTTCATAACTTTTTTCTTTCTTTTTTTCCTGGGAAAACCTGACTTTTGCTGAAAACAATTTAGTTAGTCTGGTCTATAACTAACTTTGCTGGCCAACTTTCTAATATAATTTTTTTACCTAAATTAAACTGACCTTACAATGTATTTAGTGTTAATTTAATGTTTTTTCCCCCCTATCTTACTTTCTTGGAAATATAAATAATTAACATACCCTGCAGTCTTTCCATATGAAGGGAAATCGATATCTTGGGTGTCAGGAGTGCCCTGTGTGGGCTTTACTATCTAGTGGCGAAGCTTCAGCAAACTGGATTAGTGACAAAAATATCCGAGACGTTATTCCCCAGCCTGGGACAGCACAGACTTGACTGACTGTTAAAGTACTTTAAGACAAATGCTTTTTTTTTTTTTTTTTTTTACCCCAGTAACAGTAATAATCAAAACAAA
The DNA here is from genome assembly GCA_028565755.1 of Dinotopterus cunningtoni. Lineage (NCBI taxonomy): Eukaryota > Metazoa > Chordata > Actinopteri > Siluriformes > Clariidae > Dinotopterus > Dinotopterus cunningtoni. The sequence continues at coordinate 2,980 of JAOTRS010125172.1, forward strand.
ATGACTCTCTGAGCTCCGCAAGGACATGGATCAGGAAGTTTTAAACTGTTTGCAGTCACAGAGACATTTAGATGTAAATGTATTAATCTCCACACACGTTTCTGAGTACAGATCTAATCTATTTCATTAACATTTTTAGACCCAGAGAACTTTTTATACCTGAATGTTCTACAGACAGAACACGTTAGATCCGAGTTGTCATTATTTATTTGGTTATTTGGTTGATCCACGGATGGCGGCACATCAGGTGACAGATGATCCCCACTCTGGAGATATATCTGTCATTTATGTGGCTCTTACTTAAGGGGTCAGGTTGCTAGCATTATGGGGTAAGGGGGAATGTTTTTGCAGGAAACTGGAGTACTCGGAGGAAACCCACCAAGCTCGGGAAAAACATGCACACAAACTTGAGGCGGGAATAGAACCCTGATCGTGGAGATGCATGGTGACAGTGCTAACCACTTGGCCCCTATTTATTTACATATTAATTACTGTTGAGTCACCAACATTTGGATCAAACCCATACGCTTTAAAGAGCTACTAACTGTCCAAACTCAGTTATAAATCTAACTTTAATTACTGAGCACAATCCAACTCAATTCAGTATTAGGGACATGATTTTACATGTGTGTAGTAGCCCAAAATTTGGGCTATAAGTGGTCATAAGGCTTTTTGGTACTTCTGAACACATTTTTATGAAAATGGTCATCAGATCCCAGCAGATGTTATTTAATGATCCAGATAAAAAGGTTATTCTTAATAACAAATTTATTAATGTAATAAACTAAATGTTATAAAAAAAATAGTAACACACCGTTCTCACCTTAAGGGTGATTATGATGAACAAGGTTTGCATTTTAGAAAAATCTTTTTACTGTTTTTATCAAATTATCTTGCAGTTTATCACATTATTAGGGGCTCAGAGTGTTAAGGCTCAGAGTTACTGATCAGAAGGGTGGTGGCTTAAGCCCCAGATCTGCCAGATTGCTGCTGTTGGGCCCTTGAGCAAGGCCCTTAACCCTGTCTCCTCTAGGGGCACTACATAATGGCTGACCCTGGGCTCTAACCACAGCCTACTAAAAAGCTGGGACATGTGAAGAATAAAGTATTTTCTGTGCAGTAATGTATGTGTGACAAAGGCTGAACTTTAAAAAAAAAAAAAAAGATTATTGTCCTGTCACAGCCTTTCCCAGAGTGTGTTATGTCTCACAGTGATTTAGACAATTTTTATTAAAATCTCAGCGTCTGCCGGCTGCTGTATACTTTTCTAAAAGAAGTAATGCACAACTCATGGTGCAGCTACATATGTGTTAGTGGCAATGTCTAAACATAAAAGAAATATGGTAATAAATGAAGAAAAAAAATAGTGTCACCTCTAGAAGAATGTTCCTGTTTATGCTGTACTGTTTTTTACACTGATTGATGATGTAAGCAGAACACTGCAATCTTCTTTAATTGCACAACTACTGTCCAGCCAGGTATATTAATTTAACAGAGAAATAAAAACTGAGCTGATCAGAATGCATGTGAATTATTGATGTGATAATCTGCAAGATAATTTGATGAAAGCGGTAAATATTTTTGTAAAATTAGCGCATTTTTCATCATTTACCATTATGCTCAGTGCCTTTATTGTTCATGCCTCAAAACTACAAGGAAAGCTGAGAATGAAAAGTACTCTTTAATAAAAGTAAAAGGTATATAAATTCAAAAAACAATATTAGAAATTTGCCATCCTTTCATTGTGTACTTATGTCATGCCATTTTATTCTTTAAGCACTTTGTCCTGTGTTGTTTATCATTTAAGAGCGTATTTATCTGTTACTTTTATCTTTTGGTGTGAAGGTTTTTCTTGCTACTTCCTGTGCTAACAGGTATGTACTTTTTTTTTCTAGTGGAAGGAAGTTGTGGGGTGTAATTCCACAGTTTAGATATGTTTGACCAGGGTAAGAAAGCCATCCTGTATATAAACACGATTACCCCCAGGCAGAATGATGACCAAGACAAAAATAGAAAAAAAATCTGACCATCCCATGCTTAGGATAGCCAGAATTGTTTTGGCCAAGTGTTGGTTTTAATACCAGCTGGTAAAAAGTGAACAAGTGCTGTACGGAGATAACGCTGAATGAAGCTCTTTTGCAAAATGTGAAAACTTTGTTTCAGTAGAGTGTTGTGAAAGTGAAATGTACTGAAATGAAATTCAGCACATCTGCATTCACAGAGCCTTAACAGGAATTTCTGTATAAAGCCTAAGAAAGCCTTAGCATCACCAGTGAGGCCACGATGACACACACTCCTCACACCACACACAGCAAACACGCCTACCACATTCAGAGACTTGGTCAAATGTCAAGCCAATATAAAAAAGGAGAAATGCTTTCTGCATGCCAACTTTCTAACAAATTGTATGTCTGCTAGGGTAAAGAGGATCTAAAAAAAAAAAAAACAATATTTAATTTGTCACCTGTTTTTTTTATTTATTAATTTTTTTTTTAGATATCTTGTGTTATAGTTTGCAATGAAGCATGCAGTAATGTTTTAGTATTTATACTGCTATTATTTGATGATGTGGTCTGAAAAATACAAGGGCTGCTACTAGTGTTTTTATATATTTAACTAATTTAGATTTAGGATTTAAAGTTAATCTTGCCATAGTTATTGTCGCATTATCCAGTCTCCCCAAAATGAGGATGAGTTCCTTTTAAGGTCCTTTTGCTTCCTCATGTTGTCTCAGGGGGATTTTCTGTTATTCACTGTCGCCTCCGGCTTACTCATTAGGTACAAATTAATAAAGCTTTAAATGTATACGTTTTCTTATGTGTATATGAACTATGTATATGACCTCCATCTCTTTTTCTCTCGCTCTCATACATATATACATATATACATAATACGTATAGTACCATGGGATATGAAGAATTACGAAGCTATTTCTTACTTGTTTGCCTTGGATTATGCTTATTTGTTAATCATTCTGTAAAAGTTGTGTGAACTAAACGTTTTCAGATCTAAAGACATTTCGGATGAGGTACTCGTGCATACGTTGATCAAGTATAAAAGTCAGAATGACAAAAGTGGAGTTTATTTTCACTCAAGTTTGTTCAATAAAAAAATAGTAATTTAGCAGTGAAGCAGCACCTGAAACGACCCAAAGCAGGATATGTGTTAGCGCAAACAGGGGTAAAAAAAAATAAAAATTGACACTGTACCCAGGTGGTCCTGTAAATGGAGCATGACTCACAGGAGAAACCGCGCTTGTAATAATTTGTCTCTCAGCCACCATGCTGGATGTTTTAATAGAAGATTTCGTGGTAAATGGAAATGCCTTATACACCAGATTTCATCTTCAAAAAAAAAAAAAAAAAAAATCATACCAGGCTTTAAACATTCTTTCCTTCACAAGTGCTAAATTGTCTATGGATTATAGGTGGCTGGGTGTGTGCAGACAGGACGGCCTGTCTTCTGTTTATATGGTGCCATTTCTAGGTTATAACCTGATTGAATGACAAATTTTATATGTCTTTATTTATGGGTTTATGTTTGCTTGGTGTCTTAATTTTTTAATTCTCCCTCAAGTAATGCTAGTAATCTAAAGTTAGTTTAAAAAAAATAAAAGCACTTGATGGTATTCTTAGGGCGTGCCTCCCTACTTTATCAGCCATCACTGTGTAGGTCAGAAGATGAGATTGGCGCGTGAGATTGAGATTGGCGCACAAGGAGATTTCAGAGGAGACAGACGGCAGTGATGACGTCGCGTCTACCTCCTTTTTTCGATTGGCTTCCATGTCTAATTCGGTCCCCACCTGAGTACAGCGTACTGTGCTCGGGTCAACCTTTTCCGGTGGACTTGGAACGGTTCTCAAGCGTGGAACGCCTGTGTTTTCACCAATCAAAGTGAACCAGACTTCGGGTTTAAGTGTACTTTGAAACGATCCCAGGGCCCTAATGTAAAAACACCCTTAATATCCGTTTTGGTGACCTGGTTTGGGGATGTCAAGAGACTCGGACACATTTTTGTTAATTACTGTGGATGGGGCGCCTGCAAAATTCTAATGATAATCAAAGTTTAGGAATTTCAGCCTAATACCCCCTTTTAAATAAATCCTTTCAATCCAGCTTGATAAATGAAGCCCAGTTGTTGCACCCGGACTGTGCTAAATGACCTGTCTTCCTTTATAATGAAGAGATTTAGCTGTAGGTCAGTACAGTACAAGTTTTAAGAGCTTTAGGTTATTTTATCTATAGATTAAGGCAGATTATTAAGAAATTATTTATAGAAACTGGTTTAGCTAATAATCTTGCTGCTTTTACAGTTACAGTTCAGTGTAGCTTTAGAGTAAAGGTTGTTCAGTTGTCTTTTCATATTAATTAAAATACATGTAATTGTCTCCTCATGCCTTTACGACACTCTTTCACGTCATCGAATCATCACATGAATTAGATTTCTGGTATGACACTGCTTTAGAGGTAGAATAGAGTAGAGAAGTGAAATATGCCAGAAATAGAGACAGCATGAGTGACTTTCAGGTGGTAAGTAGCGTCACGCTGTTGTTTTCATTATGTTGACACCACAGTGGGAAATTGTGTTCTTCACTCTCTCTTTTAGCATCGTGCAGTCTTTCACGCTGTTGCTTCACAATCGGTGTTGATTGTGTGCATCTTCTTGTTGTCTTGTGTAAGTGAAACACTTTTTTTTTTAATGACCAAAAATAATGTACAGTAATCGAATGTCTTAATTTTTTCTGACATGACTACTTAAGTAAAATAATAGTTGGTGTCATGATGTGATGGTGTAAATACATGTGCTGTATGGATAAATTTTTGATACAGGGAAAATAAGCACTGCACGAGTATTCACCGTGAGTTTCCATTTTTAGTTGCAATTTAGTACAATAATTAAAAGTTAATAATGTGATGAGTTTTGACATAGCATTTAGAACAAGAAACAAAAGCTGTCACTGGTGTGATTGACGAAGTGGGAAAAGTTTTTTTTTTTTTTTTTTTCTTCTGCTGTTAGCTTGTAGTGCAGTCAGAGTCGCACAGCTCTTTGTGGCCCTGGATGTGTTTTTAAATCGTGAACTGTATGATTCTGCAGTAATTTCTTGAGTAAGGGTAAAATCAGTGAGGAGCTGTTGTCGAATTTTCTGTACATACACACTTTTGAGTATGGCTTTGTGCGCTCATCTAGTTTTAGAGACAAAACAGAAGAACAAAGCTGATTTACCTGTAATTGAGCATGTTGTAAAGCTCTTTCAAAACGACTCGCTTGCTGTCAACGTTACTAATAAGTTACTAATAAATTGCAGTGCTTTTGTACACCAGACTTTAAAGATGTATTTGACTTTTAGGGAGAATGACACACGCAGCATACTATTTTGGATTGGTATGAAACAAATATGATGCAAAAATCTACAAGAAAATTTCTTGTTATAAATTTATGTAATTTTTGTTTCAAAATGTGCATGCAGCATTTGTGTGAAAACAAAGTTTTCAGAATGTTAATTCATGCAAAGTACATAAAAATCATTTACCCCTTTTTATCCAAAGTGAATCAAGTGCGAGTGGAAGTCTGGTGCTAGTGCCAGTTAAGAGCTAGTTCAATAGCAAACTGCTTAAGAATTGACAGTTTTTTTCATGGGGTAGAGAGACACGTCATTATGTCACTATATGCATCTGTGTACTGTACGTCTCTACTTTCCCAGCAATGCTAACGGCAAAAAAAAAAAAGCTAGCTCTAAGCAGAACAATGGCGAACTTCAACATGGCTTTGCCTGCAGTTCTCCTGGCTTTATCGTTACTAAAAACCATTTGAGCTGCCCATGGCATATTGAGTTTATTTTGTTAGAGATTGGTCTTGATGATCCTGTCCTCCAGACCCTGTCGTAAGTGGCTTTTTGTTCTATCTCAGTAAAGTGTTGGTGTCGCCAGCGAACTGTTTTTTTCTGTCTGAAAACAAAGAACTGGTTCGAAATTGGGAACTGGCTCCGAACTAGCTCCGGACCTGCCTCGATGGAAACGGGGAAATTAATGGAAAAACAAGTTCAACTATCAAATAAACTTACAGTGCTTTATTACAGTATAATTGTCAACCATGTAAACATACCAAGCAGGAAATATTTTGTCACCCTTTCTTGTTAGATTTCACACCCATTTAATTTGTCGCCATCTTTCAAACTGCTGTCTTCTGTGAACTTTACTGTTATTAAAGGGGTTCATATCTTTTTTGCAGAATCTGTTGCTGTTTGCTTAGGTCTCTTTCTTTCTCACGTTATGAAACATTTAGTCTTATTTTAATGCGTGTACTTTGGGGGATTTATGTAATACACATTGTTTTGACTAAACAACACATTCAAAGTGGCATATTTAATGTGGGGAAAAAAATAAGCTGAGTACATATTTAAAGGGTTCCTGCTTGCTGCTCATAATAGCCTTCGTAATTTACCAGTATGCTAATGTATCTGGTTAAAGAAAATCCGAATGCTCAGGAGAAGCATTTTTAACCCAAGCAGCACATCCTGATGTGAGATAAAGATTTAGAGTGAGTAGCTTTTCATTTTATAGAAAAGATGCTAATGTATTTGCGCAGGATCCAATTATTGGCCGTAACTAAAGAGTTATGGAATTGGGGTAAGATTTGTCCAGCACATTATTAAAATCTGGAAGGACAGTGCCGAACCCTGAACTTTATGGAAAAAATATGACGGTGATTATACATCACTTACATGCTTAGTGAAAAAAATGTATAAAAATCGACAGAAGAAATTACAGCTATCTGTATGTTTGATAGTGAAAGTAAGAGCATTTTCTCACATGCTATGTGATGAGAACTCATAGGATTAGGACTAAACAGCTGTCTGGCCGTAAGAACTTTTCTTTTAATTTGCTCGGGAGCTAGGGAATAATGAGATGAAAAATGTAAGTCGCTCTGGATAAAGACATCTGCCCAATGCCTAAATGATTGCTTATTGCCTGGGCAGTGTACAGTTTGGTATTCGGTAGACTGGTAATGCATTAAATTTTAATGTTTATAAAGTAAAGGTACTATATTTTTAACATTGAATATTAAAGCTGTTTAAAATTAAATACCTAAGTGTTTTCTTCAGTGCAAAAGGATGATAAGAAATGGCTTATAGGCGTAAAAGCTGCCATGGCAGTGATTTAATAAAACAGAAAGTAGCAGTAGTGCTTTACCTTTTATCCTCAAACATGCAGGTGAAACGTTTCATAACCGTCATCTCACAGCCTGTTTTTGATATGTAAAATGCCAAGGTAGACCTTATCTCAATGTTGGTTCAGTTCAACAGGATGTGTGTGTGTGTGTGTGTGTGTGTGTGTGTGTGTGTGTGTGTGGCCCACATAGTGTGAATATGTGCAAAACCATAAATGATCTAAATTTCTGATCATAAAGCTCAGCCTTAGCATTACTTTATTTAGAAATGTTATTTTTGTCTCTCTGATATATTGGTTAAAAAAATAGCACTGCTGTTGCAAAGCATGCTTAAGGCATCATTCATCGGTGTTGGAGGATGGATTCTTTAAACCAGTGCGACTAACAACCCCAAGGATCTGTTATTAATAGGGTTGGGTATCGTTTGGGTATTTTACTGGAGCCAAATCGATACTTTTAAAACGGTACCAGTGCCTAAACAGTGCCTAAACCGATACTTAAAAAAAAAATTACTAACATTTAAAGAACAGCTTTTTATTGAACAAAAAAAAAAGTTTAAAGTGTGTGTGTGTGCTACTTTATTGGTCTTCTTGGTGTGCTACAAACCAGCTTCAAATTTCAGCAATTCTTTTCCAGAAATATAAACAACTTTGCCTGACTTTGATAGAGTTGGTCTGACTGGGGCCACGGTCTCCCACATGCCAGCTAAAGTCCGCAAGCTATTAAAAACAGAGCACCCCTCTGCTTTTAACTTCATCCTCTTTATCCTCACATGTTTTCTTAGGCTTGGCATGTTTCTTGCTTTTGACACATGGTGTTAGAATCCTTTATTGTGATGTACAGTACAGCTCCACTTTAGCTTTCGACATTTTAATTTAAGTTAAGCTAATGCTACCTGCTGCTGTCGGAGCAAGTGTAATTACTGCATTTACATGATCATCGGATGGTCTGTTAGGTCGGAATGTGAAAACAACATGGACATGCGTTACTACAAAGAATAGTTGTATTTGTATTATTAGAGCTTTCCGACGTTCACATGCATTTTCTCAGTCAGGAAATTTAAAATCTGTGTTCTAATTCGGTTCTAGTACATATTGGTTATATACATTAGGTACCGGTGCCATATTGACACCCGGTTTCGGTACCCAACCCTAGTGACTATAGCCATAAGATCCATGCGTTATTTTATTTAGTTACATTGGTGGACATTTCTACCCCTGTTATTGAAGTTATTATATTTATAATTGGGTTCTTGTAGTTATTAACCTGTTTGGCTAAATCCAAGGAAGGCGGCTTCATGTCTATTTAAACTTAATGTTTTCGGTCAGTGAAAAGTTCAGGAATAAAAAGTTGTGTGCCATTATTAAATAGGCAAAATAATTATAGCATACATTTAAATGATGTACAGGAAGTAGACCCAGGCTGTACTCTGGGGTGTGTGTGGAATTGATTTCTCCGTTAAAGGGGACTCGGACTATAAGGTTTAAGAACCCCCGATTTAAATATTTATTTAACTAATTAATTCCTTTGTTCATTTATTCATTCAGCCTTTTTTTTATTTAATGATTACATGTTATGTGTAAGCAATTATATTATACACTTTGTGGGAACATCTGTACACTGTTACATTTTTTAAAAAATGCAGTACGTTCAGATACATCACAATGGTGAAAACTGATTTTGCCAATGACATGATTACTGATGCCAGTATATCTGTAACTCTTATCAGGTATACGCAGAATGGTGCAATTAAGAAAATGAGGCACAGAGGTATAGTTGGGTTAGAATTTGTTGTCAACACCATGAATTAATGGACTCTCTTAGTTGTGTCAACAGTATTTGCTGGTTGAGGTGGTGTGATGGTGTGGGGAATGTTTTTTGGCACACTTTGTACCTGTTAATATTGGTTATCCCTTGAATGCCTTGAGTATGAGTACTGTGGCCAACCACATGCCTCCCTTCATGACCACAGTTTCCCATCTTTAAATGGCTAGTTCAAGGACAAGTGTGTGTCAGGCCACAAATCAAAGTCATCCTAGTCTGGTTTCATAAACATGACAAAGAGTTTAGTGTTCTTTAATAGACTTTTCAGTCACAGGATCTGTATTTAATAGAACACAGTTGGGATATGATGGGACATCATGAAAGTGCACCTGAAAAAGTTAGCAATCAACGTGAAGCAGAATCTCACAGCGAGTATTAGTATTCATAATTACATGCTTAGTGAGTGTTAAGTGTCTACATACAGCATATGCTAGGTGTCATTTGTTTTTATGAGGCAGGTATACTTTATCAGTTCTTGGACATTAACTTGTGTCATTTTCACGTTAGGACTTGCGTAAAGTCAGGTTTATTTTAGTCAGTGAGAACACAATCATTCTGCACTTAGGAATCGTGCCCGAGTCAGTTTAAAGAGATGGACTAGGGCACAGTACACAGTACTCGGGCATGGATTGAATCAGATATGGAAGCCAATCGTACTTGAGAAAAGAAGTAGACCACTGTTGAGATGCGACATTATCAGTGCCCTTTGCCTCCTCTGAAGTCGCCAACGAAATCTCCTTGTACATGTCAGGGTTATCCTATGACTTACACAGCCATCGCTCAGAAAGTGGAAATGCTCGCAAGAGCGACATTTTTCCAGAGATACCAATAATATTAGGCATAACTGCAAGATTAACATTCTTCATCTTTTGTGTTTAATGATGGCTCACAAACCAAGTTGGTGCATACTGCTATCTGCTGTACCGGAGAGTGCAAATACACAAGTGTTCTCAAGAACGGAGGGTAAAAAAAACAATATGAACGCCGGACAGTTTGGGAGCGGGTAGGGGGAACGGGGGTTATGGGTTTAGAGATAAGTAGAGCTGTAGTGGTTGTGTTCTTCTCAGTTGTGTTATATAATCTATGTTAAAGCTGTCGAGTAGTTCTTGGTTGCAAACAGTCAGCCAATTAGATACAATTAGCCAATTGTTGTTTTTTGGATGTCGATTTTTGCTCCACCCATATTCCAGCGAATACCTTTAGGCAGATACAGTAGCTGTCTTAACTTGTTTTCAGTATGGTTTCTTGCTGTTGTGTTCTGTCATGTTTTATCCCTTGCTTAGGTAGTTCATAATGTATGTGTTGTAGTGACAGTAAATGTATTTTCTAAAAATATTTATTTTATTAACCTCAATTTTCAAAATCAGTGTGTTTTTGTATTCCTTTCAGCTCCTAACATATTTGAGATTTGTGGATTGTGTTACCTGGCTCAGGTGTGTTTGGAGGAGTTGGTATAGAATGAACACATGACCTGAATGGGAGATGGCACTCCCCAGTTTACATTTTTCCCTTTGTGCTTGGGACACACATGCCTAGTTGACTTACCTGTGAACTATGCAAGTTTTTACTTCAGTAAATTGCTAGTAACTGATCTAATAGGGAAGCTGTCCGAGTAAACAAAGGACCATTATGCTTTTTTTTTGTTTCAAGAAAGTAGCTCACATTTAATGTGACAATATTGCTGTGTATCCTAACTGTTTGTAGCTGTGATGCATAAGTGTAAGAAGTGCTTGCTACTTAGACACAGGAATTTGAAGACAGGAAGACCTTGATCTGTCTGTAATGCTTAAAGTCCTGTGCATCCTGAGTTTGCTAGAAAAATAGCATGGAAAGCCATGACACAGATTAGTTTGTGTGTAGCACAAGTTACGCATTGTCTGTTGTTTACAATTGTTAGTGGTTTAATAGTCTTAAGTTGATCCGTATGAATTCCGCAGCATGGTTCAGTACGCATATGAACTTTTTTGTTGTAAATTACTATGAATATTTAACTGTCATAATGAGAAATACTGCCAAATGAGTTTTTCTGCCAATGTATGACATTGTATTTGGGCATCATGAGGACTGTAACAGTCTACAAATGTCACGGTTCAGTACATACTTTGGTACAGTCAAGTGGGCAGAAAGTCTTGAAATTTATTTTAATTTAATCTGTGACTTGTCAACTTGTAAACATTCTAAACTGAAAACAGTGGCAAACCGGACATAATTTCCTAAAAACATAACTTTCTTTCTTTTTGGGAAAAAAAATAAAACAAAACTAACTCTACATCTAGGTATCTAGGTGATAAGCTGTTTAAGAGTAGTAACAGCACTATCTATTGCAATTAATGGAATATGTAGCAAACAAATAAAATTCCTCAGCTAAGTGATTTTAAGGATGATGAATATTTTGAAACATTTGTACCATTTGCTGCTGCTGATGGTGGTGTTACGATTTTTACTTATGCAGGGCATCAAAAACTTTGAGCATTTGTGAAAACTGTATTTATTTAAAAAAAAATTTAAACATAATTGAATGTAAAATGTGAAACCCTCATATACAGTATTTTAGATTGATTTTTTTTATTTGTATAGCGCTTAGAGGATCATGATTCTGGATCATGATTCAAAAATCTCAAAGTATTAGAATATTTAATTTAGTGCTTGAGTATACATATAATATCATCTACATATCACATTTTGTATCATCAAATGTCTATAAGGT